>CM069549.1:49150000-49157500 GCA_035773235.1 Eospalax fontanierii | reverse complement strand
CATAAACCGAACTCTAACCCGAACAAAAACCCTAACCCTAACCCTAAACCTAAGACAAAACATAAACCTAACACTAGCTCTAACCCTAAACCAAACCCTAACAATAACCCTAAACCTAACCATAATCCATACCCTAACCCTAACCCTAAACCTAACCCAAAACCTAAACCTAACACTAACCCTAAATCCTAACCCTAACCCTGACTCTAACCCTAAACCTAACCCAAACACAAAGCCTAAAATTAACCCTAATCGTAACCTTAATACTAACCTTAAACCTAACCCAAACCCTAACCCTAACACTAAACTTAACCCTAACACTAACCCTAACCCTAACACTAACCCAAACCCAAACCAAAACCCTAACTCTAACTCTAATCCTAACCCTAACCCTAACACTAACACTAACACTAACCCAAACCCTAAACCTAACCCTAATCCTAACCCTAACCCTAACACTAAACCTAACCCTAACCCTAACCCAAACCCAAACCCAACCCCTAACTCTAACCCTAACCCTAACCCAAAACCTAACCCTAACCCTAACCCTAACTCAAACACTAAACCTAATCCTAACCCTCACCCAAACCCTAACCCTAAACCTTACCCTAAACCTAATCCTAACCCTAACCCTAACCCAAAAACTAACCCAAATCTAACCCTAACCCTAATCCAAACCCAAACCCTAACACTAACCCAAAACCTAAACCTAACCCTAACCCTAACCCAAACCCTAACACAAAACCTAACCCTAACCCTAACCCTAACCCAAACCCTAACACTAAACCTAACCCTAAACCTAATCCTAACACTAACCCTAACCCAAAAACTAACCCTAACCCTAACCCAAACCCTAACCTTAACCCTAACCCTAACCCTAACCCAAACCCTTACCCTAACACTAACCCTAACCCTAACCCTAAGCCAAACCCTAACCCTAACACTAAACCTAAACCAAAACATAAACCTAATCCTAAACCTAACCCTAAACCAAAGGCTAACCCTAACCCTATTCTTAACCCAAACCCTAACCCTAACCCTAATCCTAAACCTAACCCTAACCCTAAACTTAACCCAAAACGAAACCCAAGAACTAACCCTAAACCTAACCCAAACCCTAACCCTAACCCTAACCCTAACCCTAACCCTAACCCTAAAACTTACCCTAACCCTAATCCTAACCCTAACCCGAACCCAAAAACTAACCCTGATCATAACCCAAACCCTAACACTAACCCTAACCCTAACCCTAACCCAAACCCTAATCCTAACTGAAAACCTAACCATAACCCTAACCCTAACCCAAACTATAACCCTAACCCTAACCTTAAACCTAATGCTAACCCTAAACCTAACTCAAACTCAAAGGCTAACCGTAACCCTACCCCTAACCCAAACACTAACCCTAACCCTAACCTAACCCTAATTCAAATCCTTACCATAACCCTAACTCTAACCCGAACCTAAACCCTTACCCTAACCCTAAACCTAACCCAAAACTAAACCAAACCCTAACCCTAACCCTAACCCAAACACTAACCCTAACCCTAAACCTAACCCTAACTCTAACGCTAACCCAAACCCTAAACCTAACCCTAATCCTAACCCTAACCCTAACCCTAATCCTAACCCTAACCCTAACCCTAATTCTAAGCCAAACCCTAAACCTAAACCTAACCCTAACCCTAACTCTAACCCTAATCCTAACACTTACCCTAACCCTAACCGTAACCCGAACCGAACACCTAATCCTAACCCTAACCATAACCCTAACCCGAACACAACCCATATCCCTAACCCTAACCCTAACCCAAACCAAAATCCTAACCCTAAACCTAAACCTAACCTTAACCCAAACCCAAACCCTAACCCTAACCCCAAACATTAACCCAAAACCTAAACATAACCCTAACCCAAACCCAAACCCTAACCCTAACCCTAACCCTAACCCTAATCCTAACCCTAACCGTAACTTTAACCCAAACCCTAACCCTAAACCTAACCCTAACCCTAACACAAACCCAAACCCTAACCCTAACCCTAACCGTAACCCAAACCATAACCCTAACACTAACATTAACGCTAATGCTAACCCTAAACCTAACTCAAACTCAAACCCTAACCCTAAGCCTAACCCTAACCCAACACCTAATCCTAACCCTAACCCTAACCCTAACCCAACCCCTAACCCTAACCCTAACCCGAAAACAAACCCAAGCCTTATCCCTAAACCTAACCTTAACCCAAACCCTACCCCTAACCCTACCCCTAACCCTAACTCAAACCCTAAACCTAACCCTAACCCTAACCCAAACCCTAACATAAACCTAACCCTAACCCTAATCCTAACCTTAACCCTAACCCAAAAAATTACCCTAACACTATCCCAAACCCTAACTTTAACCCTAACCCTAACCCTAACCCAAACCCTAACCCTAACCCAAAACCTAAACTTAACCCTAACCCAAACACTAAAACAAACCCTAACCCTAACCCTATACCTATTCCTAACCCTAACCCTAACATTAACCTTAACCCAAACAATAAACCTAACCATAACCCTAAACCCTAACCCTAACCCTAACCATAACCCTAACCCTCACGCTAACCCTAAACCTAGCCCGTACCCAAACCCTAACCCTAACACTAACCCTAAACCAAAACCTAAGCCTAATCCTAAACCTAACCCTAAACCAAACCCTAACTCTAACCCTATCCTTAACCCAAACCCTAACCCTAACCCTAATCCTAAACCTAACCCTAATCCTAACCCTAACCCTAACCCTAAACCTAACCCAAAACCAAACCCTAAACTTAAGCCTAATTGTAAGCCTAACACTAACCCTAACCCTAACCCAAACCCTAAACTTAACACTAACTCTAAACCTAGCACTAACCAAAATCAAAACCTAAACCTAACCCTAACCTTAACCCAAACCCTACCACAAAACCTAACCCTAACCCTAATCCTAACCCTAACCGTAACCCTAACACAAAACCTAAACCAAACCCTAACCCTAAACTTAACCCTAATCCTAAACCTATTCTTAACCCTAAACCAAACCCAACCCCTAACCCTAACCCTAACCCTAACCCTAACCCAAACACTAAGCCTAAACCTAACCCTAACCCTAACCCAAACCCTAACACTAATCCTAACCCTAACCCTAACCCTAACCCAAACCCTAACCCTAACCCTAACACTAACCCTAACCCAACTCCTAACCCTTAAACTAACCCTAACCGAAACCCTAACCCTAACCCTAACCCTAACCCTAACCCTAACCCTAACCCAAACCCTAAACCTAAACCTAATCCTAAACCTAACTCTAACCCTAATCCTAACACTTACCCTAACCCTAACCCTAACCCGAACCGAACACCTAATCCTAACCCTAACCATAACCCTAACCCGAACACAACCCATAACCCTAACCCTAACACTAACCCAAACCAAATCCTAACCCTAAACCTAAACCTAACCTTAACGCAAACCCAAACCCTAACCCTAACCCCAAACATTAACCCAAACCCTAAACATAACCCTAACCCAAAGCGAAACCCTAACCCTAACCCTAACCCTAACCCAAACACTAACCCTAACGCTAACCCTAACCCAAACCCAAACCCTAACCCTAACCCTAACCCTAACCCTATACCTAAACCTAACCGTAACTTTAACCCAAACCCTAACCCTAAACCTAACCCTAATCCTAATCCTAACCTTAACCCTAACCCAAAAAATTACCCTAACACTATCCCAAACCCTAACTTTAACCCTAACCCTAACCCTAACCCAAACCCTAACCCTAACCCAAAACCTAAACCTAACCCTAACCCAAACACGGAAACAAACCCTAACCCTAACCCTAACCCTATTCCTAACCCTAACCCTAACATTAACCTTAACCTAAGCTTAATCCTAAACCTAACCCTAAACCAAACCCTAACCCTAACCCTATCCTTAACCCAAACCCTAACCCTAACCCTAATCCTAAACCTAACCCTAATCCTAACCCTAACCCTAACCCTAAACCTAACCCAAAACCAAACCCTAAACTTAAGCCTAATCGTAAGCCTAACACTAACCCTAACCCTAACCCAAACCCTAAACTTAACACTAACTCTAAACCTAGCACTAACCCAAATCAAAACCTAAACCTAACCCTAACCTTAACCCAAACCCTAACCCAAAACCTAACCCTAACCCTAATCCTAACCCTAACCGTAACCCTAACACAAACCCTAACCCAAACCCTAACCCTAATCTTAACCCTAATCCTAAACCTATTCTTAACCCTAACCCAAACCCAACCCGTAACCCTAACCCTAACCCTAACCCTAACCCTAACCCAAACACTAAGCCTAAACCTAACCCTAACCCTAACCCAAACCCTAACCCTAACCCAAAACCTAAACCTAACCCTAACCCAAACACGGAAACAAACCCTAACCCTAACCCTAACCCTAAGAGTAATCCTAACCCTAACCCTAACCCTAACCCTAAACATAAACCTAACTCAAAGCCTAACCTTAACCCTAAACCTAACCCAAACCCTAACCCTAAACCTAAGCCTAACCCTAATCCTAACCCTAACCCTAACCCAAAAACTTACCCTAACCCTAACTCAAACCCTAACCTTAACCCTAACCCTAACCTTAACGAAAACCTAACCCTAACACTAACCCTAACCCAAAACCTAAACCTAACCCTTACCCAAAACCTAAACAAAACCCTAACCCTAATCCTAAACCTAACCCTATTCCTAACCCTAACCCTAACCCTAACCTTAACCCAAACAATAACCCTAACCCTAACCCTAAACCTAACCCTAACCCTCACCATAACCCTAAACCTAACCCTAACCCAAATCCTAACCCTAACCCTAACCCTAACCCTGACTCAAACCCTAACCATAACCCTAACTCTAACCCGAACAAAAACCCTAACCCTAACCCTAAACCTAAGCCAAAACCTAAACCTAACACTAACCCTAACCCTACACCAAACCCCAACCATAACCCTAAACCTAACCGTAATCCATACCCTAACCCTAACCCTAAACCTAACCCAAAAACTAAACCTAACACTAACCCTAAACCCTAACCCTAACCCTAACCCTAACCCTAACCCTAAACCTAACCCAAAACCTAAACCTAACACTAACCTTAAATCCTAACCCTAACCCTGACCCTAACTCTAAACCTAACTCAAACTCAAAGCCTAAACTTAACCCTAATCGTAACCTTAATACTAACCCTAAACCTAACCCAAACCCTAACCCTAACACTAACCTTAACCCTAACACTAACCCAAACCATAACACTAATCCAAACCCAAACCAAAACCCTAACCCTAACTCTAATCCTAACCCTAACCCTAACCATAACCCTAACCCTAACGCAAACCAAACCATAACCCTAACTCTAATCCTAACCCTAACCCTAACCCTAATCCTAACCCTAACCCTAACCCTAACCCTAACCCAAACCCTAAACCTAACCCTAATCCTAACCCTAACCCTAACAGTAATCCTAACCCTAACCCTAACCCTAACCCTAAACATAAACCTAACTCAAAGCCTAACCTTAACCCTAAACCTAACCCAAACCCTAACCCTAAACCTAACCCTAAACCTAATCCTAACCCTAACCTTAACCCAAAAAGTAACCCTGACACTAACCCAAACCCTAACCCTAACCCTAACCCTAACCCTAACCTAACTCAAACTCAAAGGCTAACCGTAACCCTAACACTAACCCTAACCATAACCCTAACCCTCACGCTAACCCTAAACCTAGCCCGTACCCAAACCCTAACACTAACACTAACCCTAACCCAAACACTAATCCTAACCGAAAACCTAACCCTAACCCTAATCCAAACCATAACCCCAAGCCGAACCTTAACCCTAATGCTAACCCTAAACCTAACTCAAACTAAAAGGCTAACCGTAACCCTAACCCTAACCCAAACACTAACCCTAACCCTAACCTAACCCTAATTCAAACCCTTACCATAACCCTAACTCTAACCCGAACCTAAACCCTTACCCTAACCCTAAACCTAACCCAAAACTAAACCTAACCCTAACCCTAACCCTAACCCAAACCCTAACCCTAACCCTAAACCTAACCCTAACTCTAACGCTAATCCAAACCCTAAACCTAACCCTAATCCTAAACCTAACCCTAACCCTAATCCTAACCCTAACCCTAACCCTAACCCTAACCCTAACCCTAACCCTAACCCAAACCCTAAACCTAAACCTAATCCTAAACCTAACTCTAACCCTAATCCTAACACTTACCCTAAACCTAACCCTAACCCGAACCGAACACCTAATCCTAACCCTAACCATAACCCTAACCCGAACACAACCCATAACCCTAACCCTAACACTAACCCAAACCAAATCCTAACCCTAAACCTAAACCTAACCTTAACCCAAACCCAAACCCTAACCCTAACCCCAAACATTAACCCAAACCCTAAACATAACCCTAACCCAAACCCAAACCCTAACCCTAACCCTAACCCTAACCCAAACAATAACCCTAACGCTAACCCTAACCCAAACCCTAACCCTAACCCTAACCCTAACCCTAACCCTATACCTAAACCTAACCGTAACTTTAACCCAAACCCTAACCCTAAACCTAACCCTAACCCTAACACAAACCCAAACCCTAACCCTAACCCTAACCCTAACCCAAACCATAACCCTAACCCTAACATTAAAGCTAATGCTAACTCTAAACCTACCTCAAACTCAAACCCTAACCCTAAGCCTAACCCTAACCCAACCTCTAATCCTAACCATAACCCTAACCCTAACCCGAACCCAACCCCTAACCCTAACCCTAACCCTAACCCGAAAACAAACCCAAGCCTTAACCCGAAACCTAACCCTAACCCAAACCCTACCCCTAACCCTACCCCTAACCCTAACTCAAACCCTAAACCTAAAGCTAACACTAACACAAACCCTAACATAACCCTAACCCTAACCGTAATCCTAACCTTAACCCTAACCCAAAAAATAACCCTAACACTAACCCAAACCCTAACCTTAACCCTAACCCTAACCCTAACCCAAACCCTAACCCTAACCCAAAACCTAAACCTAACCATAACCCTAACCCGAACACAACCCATAACCCTAACCCTAACCCTAACCCAAACCCAAATCCTAACCCTAAACCTAAACCTAACCTTAACCCAAACCCAAACCCTAACCCTAACCCCAATCATTAACCCAAACCCTAAACATAACCCTAACCCAAACCCAAACCCTAACCCTAACCCTAACCCTAACCCTAACCCAAACCCTAACCCTAACCCTAACCCTAACCCTAACCCTAACCCTAACCCTATTCCTAACCCTAACCCTAACCCTAACCTTAAACCAAACAATAACCCTAACCCTAACCCTAAACCCTAACCCTAACCCTAAACCTAACCCTAACCCTCACCATAACCCTAAACCTAACCCTAAC
>CM069549.1:49135000-49147500 GCA_035773235.1 Eospalax fontanierii | reverse complement strand
AACCTAGCCCGTACCCAAACCCTAATCCTAACACTAACCCTAAACCAAAACCTAAACCTAATCCTAAATCTAACCCTAAACCAAACCCTAACCCTAACCCTATCCTTAACCCAAACCCTAACCCTAACCCTAATCCTAAACCTAACCCTAATCCTAACCCTAACCCTAACCCTAAACCTAACCCAAAACCAAACCCTAAACTTAAGCCTAATCGTAAGCCTAACACTAAACCTAACCCTAACCCAAACCCTAAACTTAACACTAACTCTAAACCTAGCACTAACCCAAATCAAAACCTAAACCTAACCGTAACCTTAACCCAAACCCTAACCCAAACCCTAACCCTAACCCTAATCCTAACCCTAACCGTAACCCTAACGCTAACCCTAACCCAAACCATAACCCTAATCTTAACCCTAATCCTAAACCTATTCCTAACCCTATCCCAAACCCAACCCCTAACCCTAACCCTAACCCTTACCCTAACCTAACCCCTAACCCTATCCCTAACCCAACCCCTAACCCTAAACCTAACCCTAACCCAAACACTAAAACTAACCCTAAACCTAACCCTAAATCTAACCCTAATCCTAAACCTAACCCTAACCCTAACCCTAACCCTAACCCTAAACCTAACCCAAAATCAAACCCTAAACTTAAGCCTAATCGTAAGCCTAACACTAACCCTAACCCTAACCCAAACCCTAAACTTAACACTAACTCTAAACCTAGCACTAACCCAAATCAAAACCTAAACCTAACTCTAACCTTAACCAAAACACTAAAACAAACCCTAAACCTAACCCTAACCAAAACATTTACCTTAACCCAAACAATAAACCTAAACATAACCCTAAACCCTAACCCTAACCCTAACCCTAACCTTAACCCTCACGCTAACCCTAAACCTAGCCCGTACCCAAACCCTAACCCTAACACTAAACCTAAACCAAAACCTAAACCTAATCCTAAACCTAACCCTAAACCAAACCCGAACCCTAACCCTATCCTTAACTCAAACCCTAACCCTAAACCTAATCCTAAACCTAACCCTAACCCTAACCCTAACCCTAACCCTAAACCTAACCCAAAACCAAACCCTAAACTTAAGCCTAAACCTAAGCCTAACACTAACCCTAACAATGACCCAAACCCTAAACTTAACACTAACTCTAAACCTAGCACTAACCCAAATCAAAACCTAAACCTAACCCTAAGCTTAACCCAAATTCTACCCCAAACCCTAACCCTAATCCTAATCCTAACCCTAACCGTAACCCTAACGCTAACCCTAACACAAACAGTAACCCTAATCCTAACCCTCATCCTAAACCTATTCCTAACCCTAACCCAAACCCAAACACTAACCCTAACCCCAAACATTAATCCAAATCCTAAACATAACCCTAACCCAAACCCAAACCCTAACCCTAACCCTAACCCTAACCCTAACCCAAACGCTAACCTTAACGATAACCCTAACCCAAACCCTAACCCTAACCCTTACCCTTTTCCTAACCCTAATCCTAACCCTAACCCAAACCCTAACCCTAAACCTAACCCTAACCCTGACCCTAACCCAAACTCTAACCCTAAACTTAACCCTAACCCTAATATTAACGCTAATGCTAACGCTAAACCTAACTCAAACTCAAACCCTAACCCTTAGCCTAACCCTAACCCAACCCCTAATCCTAACCCTAACCATAACCCTAACCATAACCCAACCCCTAACAATAACCCTAAACCTAACCCGAACCCAAACCCAAGCCTTAACCCTAACCTAAACCTAACCCAAACCCTAACCCTAACCCTAACCCTAACCTTAACTCAAACCCTAAACCTAACCCTAACCCTAACCCAAACCCTAACACTAAACCCAACCCTAACCCTAACCCTAACCCAATCCCTAACACTAAACCTAACCCTAACCCTAATCCTAATCCTAATCCTAATCCAAAAACTAACCCTAACCCTAACCCAAACCCTAACCTTAACCCTAACATTAACCCTAACCCACACCTTAACCCTAACCCTAACCCTAACCCAAAACCTAAAGCTAACCCTAACCCTAACCCAAACCCTAAAACAAACCCTAAACCTAACCCTAAACCTAACCCTATTCCTAACCCTAACCCTAACATTACACTTAACCCAAACAATAAAACTAACCATAACCCTAAACCCTAACCCTAATCCTAACCCTAACCCTAACCCTCACGCTAAACCTAAACCTAGCCCGTAGCCAAACCCTAAACCTAACAGTAAACCTAAACCAAAACCTAAACCTAATCCTAAACCTAACCCTAAATCAAACCTTAACCCTAAACCTATCCTTAACCCAAACCCTAACCCTAACCCTAATCCTAAACCTATCCCTAATAATAAACCTAACCCTAACCCTAACCCAATACCTAACCCTAAACTTAAGCCTAATCTTAACCCTTAGCCTAACCCTAACCCAAACCCTAAACTTAACACTAACTCTAACCCTAACACTAACCCTAACCCTAACCCTAACACTAACCCAAACCATAACCCTAACCCTAATGCAAACCAAACCATAACCCTAACTCTAATCCTAACCCTAACCCTAACCCTAATCCTAACCCTAACCCTAACCCTAACCCTAACCCAAACCCTAAACCTAACCCTAAACCTAACCCTAACCCTAACAGTAATCCTAACCCTAACCCTAACCCTAAACCTAAACATAAACCTAACTCAAAGCCTAACCTTAACCCTAAACCTAACCCAAACCCTAACCCTAAACCTAAGCCTAACCCTAATCCTAACCCTAACCCTAACCCAAAAACTTACCCTAACCCTAACTCAAACCCTAACCTTAACCCTAACCCTAACCTTAACGAAAACCTAACCCTAACCCTAACCCTAACCCAAAACCTAAACCTAACCCTAACCCTAACCCTAACCCTAACCCTAAACCCTAACCCTAACCGTAAACCTAACCCTAACCCTCACCATAACCCTAAACCTAACCCTAACCCAAACCTTAACCCTAACCCTAACCCTAACCCTGACTCAAACCCTAACCATAACCCTAACTCTAACCCGAACAAAAACCCTAACCCTAACCCTAAACCTAAGCCAAAACCTAAACCTAACACTAACCCTAACCCTAAACCAAACCCCAACCATAACCCTAAACCTAACCGTAATCCATACCCTAACCCTAACCCTAAACCTAACCCAAAACCTAAACCTAACACTAACCCTAAATCCTAACCCTAACCCTAACCCTAACCCTAAGCCTAAACCTAACCCAAAACCTAAACCTAACACTAACCTTAAATCCTAAACCTAACCCTGACCCTAACCCTAAACCTAACCCAAACACAAAGCCTAAACTTAACCCTAATCGTAACCTTAATACTAACCCTAAACCTAACCCAAACGCTAACCCTAACACTAACCTTAACCCTAACACTAACCCAAACCATAACACTAATCCAAACCCAAACCAAAACCCTAACCCTAACTCTAATCCTAACCCTAACCCTAACCATAACCCTAACCCTAACCCAAACCCTAAACCTAACCCTAATCCTAACCCTAAACCTAACACTAATCCTAACCCTAACCCTAACCCTAACCCTAACCCTAACCCAAACCCAACCCCTAACCCTAACACTAACCCTAACCCAAAACCTAACTCTAACCCTACCCCTAACTCAAACCCTAAACCTAACCCTAACCCTCACCCAAACCCTAACCTTAAACCTAACCCTAAACCTAATCCTAACCCTAACCCTAACCCAAAAACTAACCCTGACTCTAACCCAAACCCTAACCCTAACCCTAACCCTAACCCAAACCCTAACACTAACCCAAAACCTAAACCTAACCCTAACCCTAACCCTAACCCAAACCATAACCCTAACCCTAACCTTAACCCTAATGCTAACCCTAAACCTAACTCAAACTCAAAGGCTAACCGTAACCCTAACCCTAACCCTAACCCTAACCATAACCCTAACCCTCACGCTAACCCTAAACCTAGCCCGTACCCAAACCCTAACCCTAACACTAACCCTAAACCAAAACCTAAACCTAATCCTAAACCTAACCCTAAACCAAACCCTAACCCTAAAACTATCCTTAACCCAAAACCTAACCCTAACCCTAATCCTAAACCTAACCCTAATCCTAACCGTAACCCTAACCCTAAACCTAAGCCAAAACCAAACCGTAAACTTAAGCCTAATCGTAAGCCTAACACTAACCCTAACCCTAACCCAAACCCTAAACTTAACACTAACTCTAAACCTAGAACTAACCCAAATCAAAACCTAAACCTAACCATAACCTTAACCCAAACCCTAACCCAAACCCTAACCCTAACCCTAATCCTAACGCTAACCGTAACCCTAACGCTAACCCTAAAACAAACCCTAACCCTAATCCTAACCCTCATCCTAAACCTATTCCTAAACCTAACCCAAACCCAAACACTAACCCTAACTCCATACATTAATCCAAACCCTAAACATAAACCTAACCCAAACCCAAACCCTAACCCTAACCCAAACGCTAACCCTAACGCTAACCCAAACCCAAACCCTAACCCTAACCCTAACCCTAACCCAAACGCTAACCCTAACCCTAACCCTAACCCAAACCCTAACCCTAACCGTAACCCTAACATTAACGCTAATGCTAACCCTAAACCTAACTCAAACTCAAACCCTAACCCTAAGCTTAACCCTAACCCAACCCCTAATCCTAAACCTAACCATAACCCTAACCATAACCCAAACCCTAACAATAACCCTAAACCTAACCCGAACCCATACCCAAGCCTTAACCCTAACCCTAACCCTAACCCAAACCCTAACCCTAACCCTAACCCTAAACTTAACTCAAACCCTAAACCTAACCCTAACCCTAACCCTAACCCTAACCCAAACCCTAACACTAAACCTAACCCTAACCCTAATCCTAACCCTAACCCTAACCCAAAAACTAACCCTAACCCAAACCTTAACCCAAACCCTAAACCTAACCATAACCCTAACCGTAACCCTAACCCTAACCCTAACCCTCACGCTAACCCTAAACCTAGAACGTAGCCAAACCCTAAACCTAACACTAAACCTAAACCAAAACCTAAACCTAATCCTAAACCTAACCCTAAATCAAACCCTAACCCTAAACCTATCCTTATACCAAACCCTAACCCTAACCCTAATCCTAAACCTAACCCTAACCCTAAACCAAACCCTAAACTTAAGCCTAATCATAACCCTAACCCTAACCCAAACCCTAAACTTAACACTAACTCTAATCCTAACACTAACCCTAACCCTAATACTAACCCAAACCATAACCCTAACCCTAACGCAAACCAAACCATAACCCTAACTCTAATCCTAACCCTAACCCTAACCCAAAAACTAACCCTAACCCTAACCTTAACCCAAACCCTAAACCTAACCATAACCCTAACAGTAACCCTAACCCTAACCCTAACCCTCACGCTAACCCTAAACCTAGCCCGTAGCCAAACCCTAAACCTAACACTAAACCTAAACCAAAACCGAAACCTAATCCTAAACCTAACCCTAAATCAAACCCTAACCCTAAACCTATCCTTAAACCAAACCCTAACCCTAACCCTAATCCTAAACCTAACCCTAACCCTAAACCAAACCCTAAACTTAAGCCTAATCGTAACCCTAACCCTAACCCAAACCCTAAACTTAACACTAACTCTAACCCTAACACTAACCCTAACCCTAATACTAACCCAAACCATAACCCTAACCCTAACGCAAACCAAACCATAACCCTAACTCTAATCCTAACCCCAACCCTAACCCTTACCCTAACCCTAACCCTAACCCTAACCCTAATCCTAACCCTTACCCTAACCGTAATCCTAACCCTAACCCTAACCCTAAACATAAACCTAACTCAAAGCCTAACCCTAACCCTAAACCTAACCCAAACCCTAACCCTAAACCTAAGCCTAACCCTAATCCTAACTCTAACCCTAACCCTAACCTTAACTCAAACCCTAAACCTAACCATAACCCTAACCCAAACCCTAACACTAACCCTAACCCTAACCCAAACCCTAAACTTAACACTAACTCTAAACCTAGCACTAACCCAAATCAAAACCTAAACCTAACCCTAACCTTAACCCAAACCCTAACCCAAACCCTAACCCTAACCCTAATCCTAACCCTAACCGTAACCCTAACGCGAACGCTAACCCAAACCCTAACCCTAATCTTAACCCTAATTCTAAACCTATTCCTAACCCTAACCCAAACCCAACCCCTAACCCTAACACTAACCCTAACCCTAACCCTAACCCAAACACTAACCCTAAACCTAACCCTAACCCTAACACAAACCCTAACACTAAACCTAACCCTAACCCTAATCCTAACACTAACCCTAACCCAGAAACTAACCCTAACCCTAACCCAAACCCTAACCCTAACCCTAACACTAACCCTAACCAAAACCCTAACCCTAAACCTAACCCTAACCCAAATCCTAACCCTAACCCTAAACCTAACCCTAACTCTAACCCTAATCCTAAACCTAACCCTAACCCTAACCCTAACCCTAACCCTAAACCTAACCCAAAATCAAACGCTAAACTTAAGCCTAATCGTAAGCCTAACACTAACCCTAACCCTAACCCAAACCCTAAACTTAACACTAACTATAAACCTAGCACTAACCCAAATCAAAACCTAAACCTATCCCTAACCTTAACCCAAACACTAAAACAAACCCTAACCCTAACCCTAACCCTATTCCTAACCCTAACCCTAACATTAACCTTAACCCAAACAATAAACCTAACCATAACCCTAAACCCTAACCCTAACCCTAACCCTAAACCTAACCCTCACGCTAACCCTAAACCTAGCCCGTACCCAAACCATAACACTAACACTAAACCTAAATCAAAACCTAAACCTAATCCTAAACCTAACCCTAAACCAAACCCTAACCCAAACCCTAAACCTAACCCAAAACCAAACCCTAAACTTAAGCCTAAACGTAAGCCTAACACTAACCCTAACCCTAACCCAAACCCTAAACTTAACACTCACTCTAAACCTAGCACTAACCCAAATCAAAACCTAAACCTAATCCTAACCTTAACCCAAACCCTAACCCTAATCCTAATCCTAACCCTAACCGTAACCCTAACGCTAACCCTAACACAAACCCTAACCCTAATCCTAACCCTCATCCTAAACCTATTCCTAACCCTAACCCAAGCCAAAACACTAACCCTAACTCCAAACATTAATCCAAACCCTAAACATAACCCTAACCCAAACCCTAACCCTAACCCTAACCCTATTCCTAACCCTAACCCTAACCCTAAACCGAACCCTAAATCTAACCCTAACCCTAACCCTAACCCTAACCCAAACCCTAACCCTAACCCTAACCCTAACCCTAACATTAACGCTAATGCTAACCCTAAACCTACCTCAAACTCAAACCCTAACCCTAAGCCTAACCCTAACCCACTCCCTAATCCTAACCCTAACCATAATCCTCACCATAACCAAAACCCTAACAATAACCCTAAACCTAACCCGAACCCATACCCAAGACTTAACCCTAACCCTAACCCTAACCCAAACCCTAACCCTAACCCTAACCCTAAACTTAACTCAAACCCTAAACCTAACCCTAACCCTAACCCTAACCCTAACCCAAACCCTAACACTAAACCTAACCCTAACCCTAATCCTAACCCTAACCCTAACCCAAAAACTAACCCTAACCCAAACCTTAACCCAAACCCTAAACCTAACCATAACCCTAACCGTAACCCTAACCCTAACCCTAACCCTCACGCTAACCCTAAACCTAGAACGTAGCCAAACCCTAAACCTAACACTAAACCTAAACCAAAACCTAAACCTAATCCTAAACCTAACCCTAAATCAAACCCTAACCCTAAACCTATCCTTATACCAAACCCTAACCCTAACCCTAATCCTAAACCTAACCCTAACCCTAAACCAAACCCTAAACTTAAGCCTAATCATAACCCTAACCCTAACCCAAACCCTAAACTTAACACTAACTCTAATCCTAACACTAACCCTAACCCTAATACTAACCCAAACCATAACCCTAACCCTAACGCAAACCAAACCATAACCCTAACTCTAATCCTAACCCTAACCCTAACCCAAAAACTAACCCTAACCCTAACCTTAACCCAAACCCTAAACCTAACCATAACCCTAACAGTAACCCTAACCCTAACCCTAACCCTCACGCTAACCCTAAACCTAGCCCGTAGCCAAACCCTAAACCTAACACTAAACCTAAACCAAAACCGAAACCTAATCCTAAACCTAACCCTAAATCAAACCCTAACCCTAAACCTATCCTTAAACCAAACCCTAACCCTAACCCTAATCCTAAACCTAACCCTAACCCTAAACCAAACCCTAAACTTAAGCCTAATCGTAACCCTAACCCTAACCCAAACCCTAAACTTAACACTAACTCTAACCCTAACACTAACCCTAACCCTAATACTAACCCAAACCATAACCCTAACCCTAACGCAAACCAAACCATAACCCTAACTCTAATCCTAACCCCAACCCTAACCCTTACCCTAACCCTAACCCTAACCCTAACCCTAATCCTAACCCTTACCCTAACCGTAATCCTAACCCTAACCCTAACCCTAAACATAAACCTAACTCAAAGCCTAACCCTAACCCTAAACCTAACCCAAACCCTAACCCTAAACCTAAGCCTAACCCTAATCCTAACTCTAACCCTAACCCTAACCTTAACTCAAACCCTAAACCTAACCATAACCCTAACCCAAACCCTAACACTAACCCTAACCCTAACCCAAACCCTAAACTTAACACTAACTCTAAACCTAGCACTAACCCAAATCAAAACCTAAACCTAACCCTAACCTTAACCCAAACCCTAACCCAAACCCTAACCCTAACCCTAATCCTAACCCTAACCGTAACCCTAACGCGAACGCTAACCCAAACCCTAACCCTAATCTTAACCCTAATTCTAAACCTATTCCTAACCCTAACCCAAACCCAACCCCTAACCCTAACACTAACCCTAACCCTAACCCTAACCCTAACCCAAACACTAACCCTAAACCTAACCCTAACCCTAACACAAACCCTAACACTAAACCTAACCCTAACCCTAATCCTAACACTAACCCTAACCCAGAAACTAACCCTAACCCTAACCCAAACCCTAACCCTAACCCTAACACTAACCCTAACCAAAACCCTAACCCTAAACCTAACCCTAACCCAAATCCTAACCCTAACCCTAAACCTAACCCTAACTCTAACCCTAATCCTAAACCTAACCCTAACCCTAACCCTAACCCTAACCCTAAACCTAACCCAAAATCAAACCCTAAACTTAAGCCTAATCGTAAGCCTAACACTAACCCTAACCCTAACCCAAACCCTAAACTTAACACTAACTATAAACCTAGCACTAACCCAAATCAAAACCTAAACCTATCCCTAACCTTAACCCAAACACTAAAACAAACCCTAACCCTAACCCTAACCCTATTCCTAACCCTAACCCTAACATTAACCTTAACCCAAACAATAAACCTAACCATAACCCTAAACCCTAACCCTAACCCTAACCCTAAACCTAACCCTCACGCTAACCCTAAACCTAGCCCGTACCCAAACCATAACCCTAACACTAAACCTAAATCAAAACCTAAACCTAATCCTAAACCTAACCCTAAACCAAACCCTAACCCAAACCCTAAACCTAACCCAAAACCAAACCCTAAACTTAAGCCTAAACGTAAGCCTAACACTAAGCCTAACCCTAACCCAAACCCTAAACTTAACACTCACTCTAAACCTAGCACTAACCCAAATCAAAACCTAAACCTAATCCTAACCTTAACCCAAACCCTAACCCTAATCCTAATCCTAACCCTAACCGTAACCCTAACGCTAACCCTAACACAAACCCTAACCCTAATCCTAACCCTCATCCTAAACCTATTCCTAACCCTAACCCAAACCAAAACACTAACCCTAACTCCAAACATTAATCCAAACCCTAAACATAACCCTAACCCAAACCCTAACCCTAACCCTAACCCTATTCCTAACCCTAACCCTAACCCTAAACCGAACCCTAAATCTAACCCTAACCCTAACCCTAACCCTAACCCAAACCCTAACCCTAACCCTAACCCTAACCCTAACATTAACGCTAATGCTAACCCTAAACCTAACTCAAACTCAAACCCTAACCCTAAGCCTAACCCTAACCCAACCCCTAATCCTAACCCTAACCATAATCCTCACCATAACCAAAACCCTAACAATAACCCTAAACCTAACCCGAACCCATACCCAAGACTTAACCCTAACCCTAACCCTAACCCAAACCCTAACCCTAACCCTAACCCTAAACTTAACTCAAACCCTAAACCTAACCCTAACCCTAACCCTAACCCTAACCCAAACCCTAACACTAAACCTAACCCTAACCCTAATCCTAACCCTAACCCTAACCCAAAAACTAACCCTAACCCAAACCTTAACCCAAACCCTAAACCTAACCATAACCCTAACCGTAACCCTAACCCTAACCCTAACCGTCACGCTAACCCTAAACCTAGCCCGTAGCCAAACCCTAAACCTAACACTAAACCTAAACCAAAACCTAAACCTAATCCTAAACCTAACCCTAAATCAAACCCTAACACTAAACCTATCCTTATACCAAACCCTAACCCTAACCCTAATCCTAAACCTAACCCTAACCCTAAACCAAACCCTAAACTTAAGCCTAATCGTAACCCTAACCCTAACCCAAACCCTAAACTTAACACTAACTCTAACCCTAACACTAACCCTAACCCTAATACTAACCCAAACCATAACCCTAACCCTAACGCAAACCAAACCATAACCCTAACTCTAATCCTAACCCCAACCCTAACCCTAACCCTAACCCTAACCCTAACCCTAACCCTAATCCTAACCCTTACCCTAACCGTAATCCTAACCCTAACCCTAACCCTAACCCTAAACATAAACCTAACTCAAAGCCTAACCCTAACCCTAAACCTAACCCAAACCCTAACCCTAAACCTAAGCCTAACCCTAATCCTAACTCTAACCCTAACCCTAACCTTAACTCAAACCCTAAACCTAACCATAACCCTAACCCAAACCCTAACACTAACCCTAACCCTAACCCAAACCCTAAACTTAACACTAACTCTAAACCTAGCACTAACCCAAATCAAAACCTAAACCTAACCCTAACCTTAACCCAAACCCTAACCCAAACCCTAACCCTAACCCTAAACCTAACCCTAACCGTAACCCTAACGCGAACGCTAACCCAAACCCTAACCCTAATCTTAACCCTAATCCTAAACCTATTCCTAACCCTAACCCAAACCCAACCCCTAACCCTAACACTAACCCTAACCCTAACCCTAACCCTAACCCAAACACTAACCCTAAACCTAACCCTAACCCTAACACAAACCCTAACACTAAACCTAACCCTAACCCTAATCCTAACACTAACCCTAACCCAGAAACTAACCCTAACCCTAACCCAAACCCTAACCCTAACCCTAACACTAACCCTAACCAAACCCCTAACCCTAAACCTAACCCTAACCCAAATCCTAACCCTAACCCTAAACCTAACCCTAACTCTAACCCTAATCCTAAACCTAACCCTAACCCTAACCCTAACCCTAACCCTAAACCTAACCCAAAATCAAACCCTAAACTTAAGCCTAATCGTAAGCCTAACACTAACCCTAACCCTAACCCAAACCCTAAACTTAACACTAACTATAAACCTAGCACTAACCCAAATCAAAACCTAAACCTATCCCTAACCTTAACCCAAACACTAAAACAAACCCTAACCCTAACCCTAACCCTATTCCTAACCCTAACCCTAACATTAACCTTAACCCAAACAATAAACCTAACCATAAATCTAAACCCTAACCCTAACCCTAACCTTAAACCTAATCCTCACGCTAACCCTAAACCTAGCCCGTACCCAAACCATAACCCTAACACTAAACCTAAATCAAAACCTAAACCTAATCCTAAACCTAACCCTAAACCAAACCCTAACCCAAACCCTAAACCTAACCCAAAACCAAACCCTAAACTTAAGCCTAAACGTAAGCCTAACACTAACCCTAACCCTAACCCAAACCCTAAACTTAACACTAACTCTAAACCTAGCACTAACCCAAATCAAAACCTAAACCTAATCCTAACCTTAACCCAAACCCTAATCCTAATCCTAATCCTAACCCTAACCGTAACCCTAACGCTAACCCTAACACAAACCCTAACCCTAATCCTAACCCTCATCCTAAACCTATTCCTAACCCTAACCCAAACCCAAACACTAACCCTAACTCCAAACATTAATCCAAACCCTAAACATAACCCTAACCC
>CM069549.1:49117500-49127500 GCA_035773235.1 Eospalax fontanierii | reverse complement strand
TAAACCTAAACCAAAACCTAAACCTAATCCTAAACCTAACCCTAAACCAAACCCTAACACTATCCTTAACTCAAACCCTAACCCTAACCCTAATCCTAAACCTAACCCTAACCCTAACCCTAACCCTAACCCTAACCCTAAACCTAACCCAAAACCAAACCCTAAACTTAAGCCTAAACGTAAGCCTAACACTAACCCTAACCGTAACCCAAACCCTAAACTTAACACTAACTCTAAACCAAGCACTAACCCAAATCAAAACCTAAACCTAAACATAACCTTAACCCAAACCCTAACCCAAACCCTAACCCTAACCCTAATCCTAATCCTAACCCTAACCGTAACCCTAACGCTAACCCTAACACAAACACTAACCCTAATCCTAACCCTCATCCTAAACCTATTCCTAACCGTAACCCAAACCCAAACACTAACCCTAACCCCAAACATTAATCCAAACCCTCAACATAACCCAAACCCAAACCCAAACCCTAACCCTAACCCTAACCCTAACCCAAACGCTAACCCTAACGCTAACCCTAACCCAAACCCTAACCCTAACCCTAACCAAACCCCTAATCCTAACCCTAACCCTAACCCTAACCATAACCCAACCCCTTACAATAACCCTAAACCTAACCCGAACCCATACCCAAGCCTTAACCCTAACCCTAACCCTAACCCAAACCTTAACCCTAACCCTAACCCTAATCTTAACTCAAACCCTAAACCTAACCCTAACCCTAACCCAAACCCTAACACTAAACCTAACCCTAACCCTAACCCTAACCCAAACCCTAACACTACACCTAACCCTAACCCTAATCTTAACCCTAACCCTAACCCAAAAACTAACCCTAACCCTAACCCAAACCCTAACCTTAACCCTAACACTAACCCTAACCCAAACCTTAACCCTAAACCTAACCCTAACCCAAACCCTAATCCTAACCCTAACCCTAACCCAAACCCTAACCCTAACCCTCACGCTAACCCTAAACCTAGCCCGTAGCCAAACCCTAAACCTAACACTAAAACTAAACCAAAACCTAAACCTAATCCTAAACCTAACCCTAAATCAAACCCTAACCCTAAACCTATCCTTAAACCAAACCCTAACCCTAACCCTAATCCTAAACCTAACCCTAACCCTAAACCTAACCCTAAACCTGACCCAAAACCAAACCCTAAACTTAAGCCTAATCGTAACCCTAACCCTAACCCTAACCCAAACCCTAAACTTAACACTAACTCTAACCCTAACACTAACCCTAACCCTAACACTAACCCAAACCATAACCCTAACCCTAACGCAAACCAAACCATAATCCTAACTCTAATCCTAACCCTAACCCTAACCCTAATCCTAACCCTAACCCTAACCCTAACCCTAACCCTAACCCTAACCCAAACCCTAAACCTAACCCTAATCCTAACCCTTACCCTAACCGTAATCCTAACCCTAACCCTAACCCTAATCCTAACCCTAAACATAAACCTAACACAAAGCCTAACCCTAACCCTAAACCTAACCGAAACCCTAACCCTAAACCTAAGCCTAACCCTAATCCTAACCCTAACCCTAACCCAAAAACTTACCCTAACCCTAACTCAAACCCTAACCTTAACCCTAACCCTAAACCTAACGAAAACCTAACCCTAACCCTAACCCTAACCCAAAACCTAAACCTAACCCTTACCGACACCCTAAACCAAACCCTAACCCTAATTCTAAACCTAACCCTATTCCTAACCCTAACCCCAACCCTAACCTTAACCCAAACAATAACCCTAACCCTAACCCTAAACCCTAACCCTAACCCTAACCCTAACCCTAACCCTCACCATAAGCCTAACCCTAACCCTAACCCTAACCCTAACCCTAACCCTAACCCTAACCCAAACAATAACCCTAACCCTAACCCTAACCCTAACCCTAACCCTAACCCTAACCCTAACCCTAACCCTGACTCAAACCCTAACCATAACCCTAACTCTAACCCGAACAAAAACCCTAACCCTAACCCTAAACCTAAGCCAAAACCTAAACCTAACACTAACCCTAACCCTAAACCAAACCCCAACTATAACCCTAAACCTAACCGTAATCCATACCCTAACCTAAACCCTAAACCTAACCCAAAACCTAAACCTAACACTAACCCTAAATCCTAACCCTAACACTGAACCTAACCCTAAACCGAACCCAAACACAAAGCCTAAATTTAACCCTAATCGTAACCTTAATACTAACCTTAACCTAACCCAAACCCTAACCCTAACACTAACCTTAACCCTAACACTAACCCAAACCCTAACACTAACCCAATCCCAAACGAAAACCCTAACCCTAAATCTAATCCTAACCCTAACCCTAACCCTAACCCTAACCCTAACCCTAACACTTACCCAAACCCTAAACCTAACCCTAATCCTAACCCTAACCCTAACCCTAACCCTAACCCTAACCCTAACCCTATTCCTAACCCTAACCCTAACTTTAACCCAAACCCTAACCCTAAACCTAACCCTAACCCTAACACAAACACAAACCCTAACCCTAACCCTAACCCTAACCCTAACCCTAACCATAACCCTAACCCTAACATTAACGCTAATGCTAACCCTAAACCTACCTCAAACTCAAAACCTAACCATAAGCCTAACCCTAACCCAACCCCTAATCCTAACCCTAACCCTAACCCTGACCCAAACCCAACCCCTAACCCTAACCCTAACCCGAAAACAAACCCAAGCCTTAACCCTAAACCTAACCCTAACCCACACCCTACCACTAACCCTATCCCTAACCCTACCTCAAACCCTAAACCTAACCATAACGCTAACCCAAACCGTAACATAAACCTAACCCTAACCTTAACCCTAACTCTAACCCTAACCCAAACCCTAACCCTAACCCAAAACCTAAACCTAACCCTAACCCAAACACTAAAACAAACCCTAACCCTAACCCTAACCCTATTCCTAACCCTAACCCTAACATTAACCTTAACCCAAACAATAAACCTAACCATAACCCTAAACCCTAACCCTAACCCTAACCCTAACCC
Source organism: Eospalax fontanierii (assembly GCA_035773235.1). Classification (NCBI taxonomy): domain Eukaryota; kingdom Metazoa; phylum Chordata; class Mammalia; order Rodentia; family Spalacidae; genus Eospalax; species Eospalax fontanierii. The sequence goes on along the minus strand of CM069549.1, from coordinate 49,124,429 downwards.
TAACCTAACACTAATCCTAAACCAAAACCTAAACCTAATCCTAAACCTAATCCTAAACCAAACCCTAACCCTAACCCTATATTTAACCCTAACCCTAATCTTAACCCTAATCCTAAACCTATTCCTAACCCTAACCCAAACCCAACCCCTAACCCTAACCCTGACCCTAACCCTAACCCTAACCCAAACACTAACCCTAAAACTAACCCTACCCCTAACATAAAACCTAACACTAAACCTAACCCTAACCCTAATCCTAACACTAACCCTAACCCAGAAACTAACCCTAACCCTAACCCAAACCCTAACCCTAACCTTAACACTAACCCTAAATCAACCCGTACACCTATACCTAACCCTAACCCAAACCCTAACCCTAATCCTAAACCTAACCCTAACTCTAACCCTAATCCCAAACCTAACCCTAACCCTTACCCTAACCCTAACCCTAACCCTAACCCTAACCCAAACCCTAAACTTAACACTAACTCTAAACCTAGCACTAACCCAAATCAAAAGCTAAACCTAACCCTAACCTTAACCCAAACACTAAAACAAACCCTAACCCTAACCCTAACCCTATTCCTAACCCTAACCCTAACATTAAACTTAACCCAAACAATAAACCTAACCATAACCCTAAACCCTAACCCTAACCCTAAACCTAACCCTAACCCTCACGCTAACCCTAAACCTAGCCCGTACCCAAACCCTAACCCTAACACTAAACCTAAACCAAAACCTAAACCTAATCCTAAACCTAACCCTAAACCAAACCCTAACCCTAACCCTATCCTTAACTCAAACCCTAACCCTAACCCTAATCCTAAACCTAACCCTAACCCTAACCCTAACCCTAACCCTAAACCTAACCCAAAACCAAACCCTAAACTTAAGCCTAAACGTAAGCCTAACACTAACCCTAACCGTAACCCAAACCCTAAACTTAACACTAACTCTAAACCAAGCACTAACCCAAATCAAAACCTAAACCTAACCATAACCTTAACCCAAACCCTAACCGAAACCCTAACCCTAATCCTAATCCTAACCCTAACCGTAACCCTAACGCTAACCCTAACACAAACACTAACCCTAATCCTAACCCTCATCCTAAACCTATTCCTAACCCTAACCCAAACCCAAACACTAACCCTAACCCCAAACATTAATCCAAACCCTAAACATAACCCAAACCCAAACCCAAACCCTAACCCTAACCCTAACCCTAACCCAAACGCTAAACCTAACGCTAACCCTAACCCAAAACCTAAGCCTAACCCTAACCAAACCCCTAATCCTAACCCTAACCCTAACCCTAACCATAACCCAACCCCTAACAATAACCCTAAACCTAACCCGAACCCATACCCAAGCGTTAACCCTAACCCTAACCCTAACCCAAACCTTAACCCTAACCCTAACCATAATCTTAACTCAAACCCTAAACCTAACCCTAACCCTAACCCAAACCCTAACACTAAACCTAACCCTAACCCTAACCCTAACCCAAACCCTAACACTAAACCTAACCCTAACCCTAATCTTAACCCTAACCCTAACCCAAAAACTAACCCTAACCCTAACCCAAACCCTAACCTTAACCCTAACACTAACCCTAACCCAAACCTTAACCCTAAACCTAACCCTAACCCAAACCCTAATCCTAACCCTAACCCTAACCCAAACCCTAACCCTAACCCTCACGCTAACCCTAAACCTAGCCCGTAGCCAAACCCTAAACCTAACACTAAACCTAAACCAAAATCTAAACCTAATCCTAAACCTAACCCTAAATCAAACCCTAACCCTAAACCTATCCTTAAACCAAACCCTAACCCTAACCCTAACCCTAATCCTAAACCTAACCCTAACCCTAAACCTAACCCTAAACCTGACCCAAAACCAAACCCTAAACTTAAGCCTAATCGTAACCCTAACCCTAACCCTAACCCAAACCCTAAACTTAACACTAACTCTAACCCTAACACTAACCCTAACCCTAACACTAACCTAAACCATAACCCTAACCCTAACGCAAACCAAACCATAATCCTAACACTAATCCTAACCCTAACCCTAACCCTAATCCTAACCCTAACCCTAACCCTAACCCTAACCCAAACCCTAAACCTAACCCTAATCCTAACCCTTACCCTAACCGTAATCCTAACCCTAACCCTAACCCTAATCCTAACCCTAAACATAAACCTAACACAAAGACTAATCCTAACCCTAAACCTAACCCAAACCCTAACCCTAAACCTAAGCCTAACCCTAATCCTAACCCTAACCCTAACCCAAAAACTTACCCTAACCCTAACTCAAACCCTAACATTAACCCTAACCCTAAACCTAACGAAAACCTAACCCTAACCCTAACCCTAACCCAAAACCTAAACCTAACCCTTACCCAAACCCTAAACCAAACCCTAACCCTAATTCTAAACCTAACCCTATTCCTAACCCTAACCCCAACCCTAACCTTAACCCAAACAATAACCCTCACCCTAACCCTAAACCCTAACCCTAACCCTAACACTAACCTTAACCCTAACACTAACCCAAACCCTAACACTAACCCAATCCCTAACGAAAACTCTAACCCTAAATCTAATCCTAACCCTAACCCTAACCCTAACCCTAACCCTAACCAAAACCTAAACCTAATCCTAAACCTAACCCTAAACCAAACCCTAACCCTAACCCTATATTTAACCCTAACCCTAATCTTAACCCTAATCCTAAACCTATTCCTAACCCTAACCCAAACCCAACCCCTAACCCTAACCCTGACCCTAACCCTAACCCTAACCCAAACACTAACCCAGAAACTAACCCTAACCCTAACCCAAACCCTAACCCTAACCTTAACACTAACCCTAAATCAACCCCTACACCTATACCTAACCCTAACCCAAACCCTAACCCTAACCCTTACCCTAACCCTAACCCTAACCCTAATCTTAACCCTAATCCTAAACTTAACACTAACTCTAAACCTAGCACTAACCCAAATCAAAACCTAAACCTAACCCTAACCTTAACCCAAACACTAAAACAAACCCTAACCCTAACCCTAACCCTATTCCTAACCCTAAACCTAACATTAAACGTAACCCAAACAATAAACCTAACCATAACCCTAAACCCTAACCCTAACCCTAACCCTAACCCTAACCCTCACGCTAACCCTAAACCTAGCCCGTACCCAAACCCTAACCCTAACACTAAACCTAAACCAAAACCTAAACCTAATCCTAAACCTAACCCTAAACCAAACCCTAACCCTAACCCTATCCTTAACTCAAACCCTAACCCTAACCCTAATCCTAAACCTAACCCTAACCCTAACCCTAACCCTAACCCTAAACGTAACCCAAAACCAAACCCTAAACTTAAGCCTAAACGTAAGCCTAACACTAACCCTAACCGTAACCCAAACCCTAAACTTAACACTAACTCTAAACCAAGCACTAACCCAAATCAAAACCTAAACCTAACCATAACCTTAACCCAAACCCTAACCCAAAACCTAACCCTAATCCTAATCCTAAACCTAACCGTAACCCTAACCCTAACCCTAACCCTAACCCTAACCCTAACCCTAACCCTAACCCTCATCCTAAACCTATTCCTAACCCTAACCCAAACCCAAACACTAACCCTAACCCCAAACATTAATCCAAACCCTAAACATAACCCAAACCCAAACCCAAACCCTAACCCTAACCCTAACCCTAACCCAAACACTAACCCTAACGCAAACCCTAACCCAAACCCTAAGCCTAACCCTAACCAAACCCCTAATCCTAACCCTAACCCTAACCCTAACCATAACCCAACCCCTAACAATAACCCTAAACCTAACCCGAACCCATACCCAAGCCTTAACCCTAACCCTAACCCTAACCCATACCTTAACCCTAACCCTAACCCTAATCTTAACTCAAGCCTAAACCTAACCCTAATCCTAACCCAAACCCTAACACTAAACCTAACCCTAACCCAAACCCTAACACTAAACCTAACCCTAACCCTAATCTTAACCCTAACCCTAACCCAAAAACTAACCCTAACCCTAACCCAAACCCTAACCTTAACCCGAACCCTAACCCTAACCCAAACCCTAATCCTAACCCTAACCCTAAACCTAACCCTAATCCTAACCCTAACCCTAACACTAATCCTAACCCTAACCCTAACCCTAACCCAAACCCAACCCCTATCCCTAACCCTAACCCTAACTCAAACCCTAAACCTAACCCTAACCCTCACCCAAACCCTAACCCTAAACCTAACCCTAAACCTAATCCTAATCCTAACTCTAACCCAAAAACTATCCCTGACTCTAACCCAAACCCTAACCCTAACCCTAACCCTAACCCAAACCCTAACACTAACCCTAAACCTAAACCTAACCCTAACCCTAACCCTAATCCAAACCATAACCCTAAGCCTTACCTTAACCCTAATGCTAACTCTAATCCTGACTCAAACTCAAATGCTAACCGTAACCCTAACCCAAAGCCAAAACCTAATAATAAACCTAACCCTAACCCTAACCCTAACCCTAACCCTAACCCTAACTCTAACCCGAAGCCAAACCCTTACCCTAACCCTAAACCTAACCCAAAACCTAAACTTAACCCTAACCCTAACCCTAAACTTAACATTAATCCTACCACTAACACTAACCCAAACCCTAACCCTAACGCTAACCAAACCAAAACCCTAAACCTAACTGTAATCCTATTCCTACACCTAACCCTAATCCTAACCCTAACCCTAACCCTAACCCTAATTATAACCGTAACCCTAACCCTTAACCGAACACAGCCCCTAAACCTAACCCTAACCCTAACACAAACCAAAACCCTAACCCTAACTCTAATTATAACCGTAACCCTGACCCTAATTCTAACCCTAACTCTAACACTAACACAAACACTAACCCTATCCCTAACCCTAACCCAAAACCTAAACATAACCCTAACCCAAACCCTAAAACAAACCCTAACCCTAATCCTAACCCTAAACCTATTCCTAACCCTAACCCTAACCCTAATCTTAACCCAGACAATAACCCTAACACTAACACTAAACCCTAACCCTAACCCTAACCCTAACCCTAATCCTAACCCTAACCCTAACCCTAATCCTAACCCTAACCCTAAACCGAACCCGAACCCAACCACTAATCCTAACCCTAACCCTAACCTAACCCGAACCCAACTCCTATCCCTAACCCTAAACCTAACCCAAACCCAAACCCTAACCCTAAAACTAATCCTAACCCTAATCCAAACCCAAACCCTAACCCTAACCCCAAACATTAATCCAAACCCTAACGCTAACCCTAACCCAAACCCTAACCCTAACCCTAACCCTAACCCTGACTCAAACCCCAACCCTAACCCTAAACCTAACCGTAATCCAAACCCTAACCCTAACCCTAACCCTAACACTAAACTTAACCCTATTCCTAACCCTAACCCTAACCCTAACCCTAACCCTAACCCCAACCCTAACCCTAACCCTCATGCTAATCCTAACTCTAACCCTAACCCAAACCGTAACCCTAACCCTAAAACTGACTCAAACCCTAACGATAACCTTAACTCTAACCAAAAAAAACCCCTAACCCTAACCCTAAACCTAACCCAAAACCTGAACCTAACACTAACCCTATCCCTAAACCCAACCCCAACCCTAAACCTAACCCTAACCCTGACTCAAACCCTAACCATAACCTTAAGTCTAACCCGAACACAAAACCTAACCCTAACCCTAACACTAAACCAAACCCTAAACCTAACCCTAACTCTAACCCTAATCCTAACCCTAACCCTAACCCTAACGCAAACCCAACCCCTAACACTAACCCTAACCCTAACCCAAACCGTAACCCTAACCCTAACCCTAACCCTAAATCAAACCCTAAACCTAACCCTAACCCTAAACCAAACCCTAACCCTAAACCTAACCCTAACCCTAATCCTAACCCTAATCCGAACCCAAAAACTAACCCTGACTCTAACCCAAACCCTAACACTAACCCTAACCCTACCCCTAACCCAAACCCTAAACCTAACCGAAAACCTAACCCTAACCCTCACCCTAACCCAAACCATAATCCTAACCCTAACCTTAACTCTAATGCTAACCCTAAACCTAACTCAAACTCAAAGGCTAACTGTAACACTAACCCTAACCCAACCCTAACCCTAACACTAACCTAACCCTAACTCAAACCCTAACCATAACCCCAACTCTAACCCGAACCTAAATGCGTACCCTAACCCTAAACCTAACCCAAAATTAAACCTAACCCTAACCCTAACCCTAAGCCAAACCCTAACCCTAACCCAAAACCTAAACCTAACCCTAACCCAAACACTAAAACAAACCCTAACCCTAACCCTAACCCTATTCCTAACCCTAACCCTAACATTAACCTTAACCCAAACAATAAACCTAACCATAACCCTAAACCCTAACCCTAACCCTAAGCCTAACCCTAACCCTAACGCTAACCCTAAACCTAGCCCGTACCCAAACACTAACCCTAACACTAACCCTAAACCAAAACCTAAACCTAATCCTAAACCTAACCCTAAACCAAACCCTAAACCTAACCCTATCCTTAACCCAAACCCTAACCCTAACCCTAATCCTAAACCTAACCCTAATCCTAACCCTAACCCTAACCCTAAACCTAACCCAAAACCAAACCCTAAACTTAAGCATAATCGTAAGCCTAACACTAACCCCAACCCTAAGCCAAACCCTAAACTTAACACTAACTCTAAACCTAGCACTAACACAAATCAAAACCTAAACCTAACCCTAACCTTAACCCAAACCCTAACCCAAACCCTAACCCTAAACCTAATCCTAACCCTAACCGTAACCCTAACGCTAACCCT
>CM069549.1:49107500-49112500 GCA_035773235.1 Eospalax fontanierii | reverse complement strand
TCCTAACCCTAACCCTAACCCAGAAACTAACCCTAACCCTAACCCAAACCCTAACCCTAACCCTAACCTAAACCAAACCCAACCCCGAACCCTAAACCTAACCCTAACCCAGACCCTAACCCTAACCCTAAACCTAACCCTAAATCTAACCCTAATCCTAAACCTAACCGTAACCCTAACCCTAACCCAAACCCAAAACTTAACATTAACTCTAAACCTAGCACTAACCCAAATCAAAACCTAAACCTAACCCTAACCTTAACCCAAACACTAAAACAAACCCTAAACCTAACCCTAACCCTAACATTAACCTTAACCCAAACAATAAACCTAACCATAACCCTAAATCCTAACCCTAACCCTAACCCTAACCTTAACACTCACGCTAAACCTAAACCTAGACCGTACCCAAACCCTAACCCTAACACTAAACCTAAACCAAAACCTAAACCTAATCCTAAACCTAACCCTAAACCAAACCCTAACCCTAACCCTATCCTTAAACCAAACCCTAACCCTAACCCTAATCCTAAACCTAACCCTAACCCTAACCCTAACCCTAAACCTAACCCAAAACCAAACCCTAAACTTAAGCCTAAACGTAAGCCTAACACTAACCCTAACCCTAACCCAAACCCTAAACTTAACACTAACTCTAAACCTAGCACTAACCCAAATCAAAACCTAAACCTAACCCTAACCTTAACCCAAACTCTAACCCAAACCCTAACCCTAATCCTAATCCTAACCCTAACCGTAACCCTAACCCTAACCCTAACACAAACCCTAACCCTAATCCTAACCCTCGTCCTAAACCTCTTCCTAACACTAACCCAAACCCAAACACTAACCTTAACCCCAAACATTAATCCAAATCCTAAACATAACCCTAACCCAAACCCAAACCCAAAACCTAACCCTAACCCAAATGATAACCCTAACGATAACCCTAACCCAAACCCTAACCCTAACCCTAACCCTATTCCTAACCCAACCCTAACCCTAACCCAAACCCTAACCCTAACCCTAACCCTAACCCTAACCCTAACCCTAACCCAAACCCTAACCCTAAACTTAACCCTAACCATAACATTAACGCTAATGCTAACCCTAAACCTAACTCAAACTCAAACCCTAACCCTAAGCCTAACCCTAACCCAACCCCTAATCCTAACCCTAACCATAACCCTAACCATAACCCAACCCCTAAAAATAACCCTAAACCTAACCCGAACCCAAACCCAAGTCTTAAACCTAACCCTAACCCTAACCCAAACCCTAACCCTAACCCTAACCCTAACCTTAACTCAAACCCTAAACCTAACCCTAACCCTAACCCAAACCCTAACACTAAACCTAACCCTAACCCTAACCCTAACCCAAACCCTAACACTAAACCTAACCCTAACCCTAATCCTAACCCTAACCCTAACCCAAAAACTAACCCTAACCCTAACCCAAACCCTAACTTTAACCCTAATATTAACCCTAACCCAAACCCTAACCCTAAACCTAACCCTAAAACAAAACCTAAACCTAACCCTAACCCAAACCCTAAAACAAACCCTAAACCTAACCCTAACCCTATTCCTAATCCTAACCCTAACATTACACTTAACCCAAACAATAAACCTAACCATAACCCTAAACCCTAACCCTAACCCTAACCCTAACCTTAACACTCATGCTAACCCTAAACCTAGCCCGTAGCCAAACCCTAAACCTAACACTAAACCTAAACCAAAACCTAAACCTAATCCTAAACCTAACCCTAAATCAAACCCTAAACCTAAACCTATCCTTAACCCAAACCCTAACCCTAAACCTAATCCTAAACCTAACCCTAACCTAAACCTAACCCGAACCCTAACCCAAAACCAAACCCTAAACTGAAGCCTAATCGTAACCCTAACCCTAACCCTAACCCAAAACCTAAACTTAACACTAACTCTAACCCTAACACTAACCAGAACCCTAACACTAACCCAAACCATAACCCTAACCCTAACGCAAACCAAACCATAACCCTAACTCTAATCCTAACCCTAACCCTAACCCTAATCCTAACCCCAACACTAACCCTAACCCTAACCCAAACCCTAAACCTAACCCTAATCCTAACCCTAACCCTAACCGTAATCCTAACCCTAACCCTAACCCTAACCCTAACTCTAAACATAAACCTAACTCAAAGCCTAACCTTAACCCTAAACGTAACGCAAACCCTAACCCTAAACCTAAGCCTAACCCTAATCCTAACCTTAACCCTAACCCAAAAACTTACCCTAACCCTAACTCAAACCCTAACCTTAACCCTAACCCTAACCTTTACGAAAACCTAACCCTAACCCTAACCCTAACCCTAAATCCTAACCCTAACACTAAACCTAACCCTAACCCTCACCATAACCCTAAACCTAACCCTAACCCAAACCCTAACCCTAACCCTAACCCTAACACTGACTCAAACCCTAACCATAACCTTAATTCTAACGCAAAAAAAAACCCTAACCCTAACCCTAAACCTAACCCAAAACCTAAACCTAACACTAACCCTATCCCTAAACCCAAACCCAACCCTAACCCTAACCCCAACCCTGACTCAAACCCTAACCATAATCTTAACTCTAAACCGAACACAAAACCTAACCCTAACCCTAAAACTAACCCAAACCCTAACTCTAACCGTAACCCTAAATCAAACCATAAACCTAACCCTAACCCTAAACCAAACCCTAACCCTAAACCTAACCCTAACCCTAATCCTAACCCTAACCCAAACCCAAAAACTAACCCTGACTCTAACCCAAACCCTAACACTAACCCTAACCCTAACCCTAACCCAAACCCTAATCGTACCCGAACACTTAACCCTAATCCTCACCCTAACCCAAAACATAACGCTAACCCTAACCTTAACCCTAATTCTAACCCTAAACCTAACTCAAACTCAAAGGCTAACTGTAACACTAACCCTAACCCAACCCTAACCCTAACCCTAACCTAACCCTAACTCAAACCCTAACCATAACCCCAACTCTAACCCGAACCTAAACGCGTACCCTAAGGCTAAACGTAACCCAAAATTCTACCTAACCCTATCCCTAACCCTAACCCAAACCCTAAACCTAACCCAAAACCTAAACCTAACCCTAACCCAAACACTAAAACAAACCCTAACCCTAACCCTAACCCTATTCCTAACCCTAACCCTAACATTAACTTGAACCCAAACAATAAACCTAACCATAACCCTAAACCCTAACCCTAACCCTAACCCTAACCGGAACGCTAACCCTAAACCTAGCCCGTACCCAAACCCTTACCCTAACACTAACCTTAAACCAAAACCTAAACCTAATCCTAAACCTAACCCTAAACCAAACCCTAACCCTAACCCTATCCTTAACCCAAACCCTAACCCTAACCCTAATCCAAAACCTAACCCTAATCCTAACCCTAACCCTAACCCTAAACCTAACCCAAAACCAAACCCTAAACTTAAGCCTAATCGTAAGCCTAACACTAACCCTAACCCTAACCCAAACCCTAAACTTAACACTAACTCTAAACCTAGCACTAACCCAAATCAAAACCTAAACCTAACCCTAACCTTAACGCAAACCCTAACCCAAACCCTAACCCTAATCCTAACCCTAACCGTAACCCTAACGCTAACCCTAACCCAAACCCTAACCCTAACCCTAACCCTATTCCTAACCCTAACCCTAACCCTAACCCAAACTCTAACCCTAACCCTAACCCTAACCCTAACCCAAACCCTAACCCTAACCCTAACCGTAACATGAACGCTAATGCTAACCCTAAGCCTAACTCAAACTCAAAGGCTAACCGTAACCCTAAACCTAACCCAAACCCTAACCCTAACCCTAACCTAACCCTAATTCAAACCCTTACCATAACCCAATTTCTAACCCGAAACTAAACCCTTACCCTAAACCTAAACCTAACCCAAAACTAAACCTAACCCTAACCCTAAACCAAACCCTAACCCTAACCCTAAACCTAACCCTAACTCTAACGCTAATCCAAACCCTAAACCTAACCCTAATCCTAAACCTAACCCTAACCCTAATCCTAACCCTAACCCTAACCCTAAACCTAACCCTAACCCTAACCCAAACCCTAAACCTAAACCTAATCCTAACCCTAACTCTAACCCTAATCCTAACACTTACCCTAACCCTAACCCTAACCCGAACCGAACACGTAATCCTAACCCTAACCATAACCCTAACCCGAACACAACCCATAACACTAACCCTAACCCTAACCCAAATCCAAATCCTAACCCTAAACCTAAACCTAACCTTAACCCAAACCCAAATCCTAACCCTAACCCCAAATATTAACACAAACCCTAAACATAAACCTAACCCAAATCCAAACCCTAACCCTAACCCTAACCCTAACCCAAACGCTAACCCTAACGCTAACCCTAACTCTAACCCTATTCCTAACCCTAACCCTAACTTTAACCCAAACCCTAACCCTAAACCTAACCCTAACCCTAACACAAACCCAAACCCTAACCCTAACCCTAACCCTAACCCAAACCATAACCCTAACCCTAACATTAACGCTAATGCTAACCCTAAACCTACCTCAAACTCAAACCCTAACCATAAGCCTAACCCAACCCCAACCCCTAAGCCTAACCCTAACCCTAACCCTACCCCGAACCAAACCCCTAACCCTAACCCCAATTCTAACCCGAAAACAAACCCAAGCCTTAACCCTAAACCTAACCCTAAACCAAACCCTACCCCTAACCCTACCCCTAACCCTAACTCAAACCCTAAACCTAACCCTAACCCTAACCCAAACCCTAACATAAACCTAACACTAACCCAAATCCTAACCTTAACCCTGACCCAAAAAATAACCCTAACACTAACCCAAACCCTAACCTTAACCCTATCCCTAACCCTAACCCAAACCCTAACATAAACCTAACACTAACCCAAATCCTAACCTTA
>CM069549.1:49090000-49102500 GCA_035773235.1 Eospalax fontanierii | reverse complement strand
TAACATGAACGCTAATGCTAACCTTAAACCTAACTCAAACTCAAAGGCTAACCGTAACCCTAAACCTAACCCAAACCCTAACCCTAACCCTAACCTAACCCTAATTCAAACCCTTACCATAACCCTAATTCTAACCCGAAACTAAACCCTTACCCTAAACCTAAACCTAACCCAAAACTAAACCTAACCCTAACCCTAAACCAAACCCTAACCCTAACCCTAAACCTAACCCTAACTCTAACGCTAATCCAAACCCTAAACCTAACCCTAATCCTAAACCTAACCCTAACCCTAATCCTAACCCTAACCCTAACCCTAAACCTTACCCTAACCCTAACCCAAACCCTAACACTAAACCTAACCCTAACCCTAACCCAAAAACTAACCCTAACCCTAACCCAAACCCTAACTTTAACCCTAATATTAACCCTAACCCAAACCCTAACCCTAAACCTAACCCTAAAACAAAACCTAAACCTAACCCTAACCCAAACCCTAAAACAAACCCTAAACCTAACCCTAACCCTATTCCTAATCCTAACCCTAACATTACACTTAACCCAAACAATAAACCTAACCATAACCCTAAACCCTAACCCTAACCCTAACCCTAACCTTAACACTCATGCTAACCCTAAACCTAGCCCGTAGCCAAACCCTAAACCTAACACTAAACCTAAACCAAAACCTAAACCTAATCCTAAACCTAACCCTAAATCAAACCCTAAACCTAAACCTTTCCTTAACCCAAACCCTAACCCTAACCCTAATCCTAAACCTAACCCTAACCTAAACCTAACCCGAACCCTAACCCAAAACCAAACCCTAAACTGAAGCCTAATCGTAACCCTAACCCTAACCCTAACCCAAAACCTAAACTTAACACTAACTCTAACCCTAACACTAACCAGAACCCTAACACTAACCCAAACCATAACCCTAACCCTAACGCAAACCAAACCATAACCCTAACTCTAATCCTAACCCTAACCCTAACCCTAATCCTAACCCCAACCCTAACCCTAACCCTAACCCAAACCCTAAACCTAACCCTAATCCTAACCCTAACCCTAACCGTAATCCTAACCCTAACCCTAACCCTAACCCTAACCGTAACATGAACGCTAATGCTAACCCTAAACCTAACTCAAACTCAAAGGCTAACCGTAACCCTAAACCTAACCCAAACCCTAACCCTAACCCTAACCTAACCCTAATTCAAACCCTTACCATAACCCTAATTCTAACCCGAAACTAAACCCTTACCCTAAACCTAAACCTAACCCAAAACTAAACCTAACCCTAACCCTAAACCAAACCCTAACCCTAACCCTAAACCTAACCCTAACTCTAACGCTAATCCAAACCCTAAACCTAACCCTAATCCTAAACCTAACCCTAACCCTAATCCTAACCCTAACCCTAACCCTAAACCTTACCCTAACCCTAACCCAAACCCTAAACCTAAACCTAATCCTAACCCTAACTCTAACCCTAATCCTAACACTTACCCTAACCCTAACCCTAACCCGAACCGAACACGTAATCCTAACCCTAACCATAACCCTAACCCGAACACAACCCATAACACTAACCCTAACCCTAACCCAAATCCAAATCCTAACCCTAAACCTAAACCTAACCTTAACCCAAACCCAAATCCTAACCCTAACCCCAAATATTAACACAAACCCTAAACATAAACCTTACCCAAATCCAAACCCTAACCCTAACCCTAACCCTAACCCAAACGCTAACCCTAACGCTAACCCTAACTCTAACCCTATTCCTAACCCTAACCCTAACTTTAACCCAAACCCTAACCCTAAACCTAACCCTAACCCTAACACAAACCCAAACCCTAACCCTAACCCTAACCCTAACCCAAACCATAACCCTAACCCTAACATTAACGCTAATGCTAACCCTAAACCTACCTCAAACTCAAACCCTAACCATAAGCCTAACCCAACCCCAACCCCTAAGCCTAAACCTAACCCTAACCCTAACCCGAACCAAACCCCTAACCCTAACCCCAACTCTAACCCGAAAACAAACCCAAGCCTTAACCCTAAACCTAACCCTAAACCAAACCCTACCCCTAACCCTACCCCTAACCCTAACTCAAACCCTAAACCTAACCCTAACCCTAACCCAAATCCTAACCTTAACCCTGACCCAAAAAATAACCCTAACACTAACCCAAACCCTAACCTTAACCCTAACCCTAACCCTAACCCAAACCCTAACATAAACCTAACACTAACCCAAATCCTAACCTTAACCCTGACCCAAAAAATAACCCTAACACTAACCCAAACCCTAACCTTAACCCTAATCCTAACCCTAACCCAAACCCTAACCCTAACCCAAAACCTAAACCTAACCCTAACCCAAACACTAAAACAAACACTAACCCTAACCCTAACCCTATTCCTAACCCTAACCCTAATATTAAACTTAACCCAAACAATAAACCTAACCATAACCCTAAACCCTAACCCTAATCCTAACCCTAACCCTAACCCTCACGCTAACCCTAAACCTAGCCCGTACCCAAACCCTAACCCTAAACCAAAATCTAAACCTAATCCTAAACCTAACCCTAAACCAAACCCTAACCCTAAACCTATCCTGAACCCAAACCCTAACCCTAACCCTAACCCTAAACCTAACCCAAATCCAAACTCTAAACTTAAGCCTAATCGTAAGCCTAACACTAACCCTAACCCCAACCCAAACCCTAAACTTAACACTAACTCTAAACCTAGCACTAACCCAAATCAAAACCTAAACCTAACCCTAACCTTAACCCAACACTAAAACAAACCCTAACCCTAACCGTAACCCTAACATTAACCTTAAACCAAAGAATAAACCTATCCATAACCCTAACCCTAACCCTAACCCTAACCCTAACCCAAACACTAACCCTAAACCTAACCCTAACCCTAACCCAAACCCTAACACTAAACCTAACCCTAACCCTAATCCTAACCCTAACCAAAAACTAACCCTAACCCTAACCCAAACCCTAACCCTAACCCTAACCCTAACCCTAACCCAACCCCTAAACCTAAACCTAACCCTAACCCAAACCCTAACCCTAACCCTAAACCTAACCCTAACTCTAATCCTAATCCTAAACCTAACCCTAACCCTAACCCTAACCCTAATCCTAAACCTAAATCAAAATCAAACCCTAAACTTAAGCCAAATCGTAAGCCTAACACTAACCCTAACCCTAACCCAAACTCTAAACTTAATACTAACTCTAAACCTAGCACTAACCCAAATCAAAACCTAAACCTAACCCTAACCTTAACCCAAACACTAAAACAAAACCTAACCCTAACCCTATCCCTAACATTAACCATAACCCAAACAATAAACCTATCCATAAAACTAAACCCTAACCCTAAACCTAACCCTAACCTTAACACTCACGCTAACCCTAAACCTAGCCCGTACCCAAACCCTAACCCTAACACTAAACCTAAACCAAAACCTAAACCTAATCCTAAACCTAACCCTAAACTAAACCCTAACCCTAACCCTATCCTTAACTCAAACCCTAACCCTAACCCTAATCCTAACCCTAACCCTAACCCTACCTCTAACCCTAACCCTTAACCTAACCCAAAACCAAACCCTAAACTTAAGCGTAATCGTAAGCCTAACACTAACCCTAACCCTAACCCAAACCCTAAACTTAACACTAACTCTAAACCTAGCACTAACCCAAATCAAAACCTAAATCTAACCCTAACCTTAATCCAAACTCTAACCCAAACCCTAACCCTAATCCTAATCCTAACCCTAACCGTAACTCTAACGCTAACCCTAACACAAACCCTAACCCTAATCCTAACCCTCATCCTAAACCTATTCCTAACCCTAACCCAAACCCAAACACTAACCCTAACCCCAAACATTATTCCAAATCCTAAACATAACCCTAACCCAAACCCAAAACCTAACCCTAACCCTAACCCTAACCCAAACGCTAACCCTAACGATAACCCTAACCCAAACCCTAACCCTAACCCTAACCCTATTCCTAACCCTAACCCTAACCCTAACCCAAACCCTAACCCTAACCCTAACCCTAACCCAAAACCTAAACCTAACCCTAACACAAACACTAAAACAAACGCTAAACCTAACCCTAACCCTATTCCTAACCCTAACCCTAATATTAACCTTAACCCAAACAATAAACCTAACCATAACCCTAAACCCTAACCCTAACCCTAACCCTAACCCTAACCCTAACCCTAACCATAACGCTAACCCTAAACCTAGCCCGTACCCAAACACTAACCCTAACACTAACCCTAAACCAAAACCTAAACCTAATCCTAAACCTAACCCTAAACCAAACCCTAAACCTAACCCTATCCTTAACCCAAACCCTAACCCTAACCCTAATCCTAAACCTAACCCTAATCCTAACCCTAACCCTAACCCTAAACCTAACCCAAAACCAAACCCTAAACTTAAGCCTAATCGTAAGCCTAACACTAACCCTAACCCTAAGCCAAACCCTAAACTTAACACTAACTCTAAACCTAGCACTAACCCAAATCAAAACCTAAACCTAACCCTAACCTTAACCCAAACCCTAACCCAAACCCTAACCCTAAACCTAATCCTAACCCTAACCGTAACCCTAACGCTAACCCTAACCCAAACCTTAACACTAATCTTAACCCTAATCCTAAACCTATTCCTAACCGTAACCCAAACCCAACCCCTAGCCCTCACCCTAACGCAAACACTAACACTAAACCTAACCCTAACCCTAACCCAAACCCTAAAACTAAGCCTAAGGCTAATCCTAATCCTAACCCTAACCCTAACCCAGAAACTAACCCTAAGCCTAAGCCAAA
This sequence comes from Eospalax fontanierii, assembly GCA_035773235.1. Lineage (NCBI taxonomy): Eukaryota > Metazoa > Chordata > Mammalia > Rodentia > Spalacidae > Eospalax > Eospalax fontanierii. The sequence goes on along the minus strand of CM069549.1, from coordinate 49,097,608 downwards.
CCCTAACCCTAACCCTAACCCTAACCCTAACCCTAACCCTAACCCAACCCCTAACCCTAAACCTAACCCTAACCCAAACCCTAACCCTAACCCTAAACCTAACCTTAACTCTAACCCTAATCCTAAACTTAACCCTATCCCTAACCCTAAACCTAACCCTAAACCTAACCCAAAACCAAACCCGAAACTTAAGCCTAATCGTAAGCCTAACACTAACCCTAACCCTAACCCAAACCCAAAACTTAACACTAACTCTAAACCTAGCACTAACCCAAATCAAAACCTAAACCTAACCCTAACCTTAACCCAAACACTAAAACAAACCCTAACCCTAACCCTAACCCTATTCCTAACCCTAACCCTAACATTAACCTTAACCCAAACAATAAACCTAACCATAACCCTAAACCCTAACCCTAACCCTAACCCTAATCCTAACCCTCATGCTAACCCTAAACCTAGCCCGTCCCCAAACCCTAACCCTAACACTAAACCTAAACCAAAGCCTAAACCTAATCCTAAACCTATCCCTAATCGAAACCCTAAACATAACCCTAACCCAAACCCAAACCCTAACCCTAACCCTAACCCTAACCCAAACGCTAACCCTAACGCTAACCCTAACCCAAAACCTAACCCTAACCCTAAACCTATTCCTAATCCTAACCCTAACCCTAACCCAAACCCTAACCGTAACCCTAACCCAAACCCTAACCCTAACCCTAACCCTAACCCTAACCCTAACATTAACGCTAATGCTAACCCTAAACTTAACTCAAACTCAAACCCTAACCCTAAGCCTAACCCTAACCCAACCCCTAATCCTAACCCTAAACATAACCCTAACCATAACCCAACCCCTAACAATAACCCTAAACCTAACCCGAACCCAAACCCAAGCCTTAACCCTAACCCTAACACTAACCCTAACCATAACGTTAACTCAAACCCTAAACCTAACCCTAACCCTAACCCAAACCCTAACACGAAACCAAACCCTAACCCTAACCCTAACCCAAACCCTAAAATTAAACCTAACCCTAAACCTAATCCTAACCCTAACCCTAACCCAAAAACTAACCCTAACCCTAACCCAAACCCTAACCTTAACCCTAACACTAACCCTAACCCTAACACTAACCCAAACCATAACCCTAACCCTAACGCAAACAAAACCATAACCCTAACTCTAATCCTAACCCTAACCCTAACCCTAATCCTAACCCTAACCCTAACCCTAACCCTAACCCAAACCCTAACCCTAACCCTAACCCTAATCCTAATCATAACCCTAACGCTAACCCGAACCCAAACCCTAACCTTAATCCAAACCCTAACCCTAACCCTAACCCTAACACAAACCCAAACCCTAACCCTAACCCTAACCCTAACCCAAACCATAACCCTAACCCTAACATTAACGCTAATGCTAACCCTAAACCTACCTCAAACTCAAACCCTAACCATAAGCCTAACCCAACCCCAACCCCTAAGCCTAAACCTAACCCTAACCCTAACCCGAACCAAACCCCTAACCCTAACCCCAACTCTAACCCGAAAACAAACCCAAGCCTTAACCCTAAACCTAACCCTAAACCAAACCCTACCCCTAACCCTACCCCTAACCCTAACTCAAACCCTAAACCTAACCCTAACCCTAACCCAAATCCTAACCTTAACCCTGACCCAAAAAATAACCCTAACACTAACCCAAACCCTAACCTTAACCCTAACCCTAACCCTAACCCAAACCCTAACATAAACCTAACACTAACCCAAATCCTAACCTTAACCCTGACCCAAAAAATAACCCTAACACTAACCCAAACCCTAACCTTAACCCTAATCCTAACCCTAACCCAAACCCTAACCCTAACCCAAAACCTAAACCTAACCCTAACCCAAACACTAAAACAAACACTAACCCTAACCCTAACCCTATTCCTAACCCTAACCCTAATATTAAACTTAACCCAAACAATAAACCTAACCATAACCCTAAACCCTAACCCTAATCCTAACCCTAACCCTAACCCTCACGCTAACCCTAAACCTAGCCCGTACCCAAACCCTAACCCTAAACCAAAATCTAAACCTAATCCTAAACCTAACCCTAAACCAAACCCTAACCCTAAACCTATCCTGAACCCAAACCCTAACCCTAACCCTAACCCTAAACCTAACCCAAATCCAAACTCTAAACTTAAGCCTAATCGTAAGCCTAACACTAACCCTAACCCCAACCCAAACCCTAAACTTAACACTAACTCTAAACCTAGCACTAACCCAAATCAAAACCTAAACCTAACCCTAACCTTAACCCAACACTAAAACAAACCCTAACCCTAACCGTAACCCTAACATTAACCTTAAACCAAAGAATAAACCTATCCATAACCCTAACCCTAACCCTAACCCTAACCCTAACCCAAACACTAACCCTAAACCTAACCCTAACCCTAACCCAAACCCTAACACTAAACCTAACCCTAACCCTAATCCTAACCCTAACCAAAAACTAACCCTAACCCTAACCCAAACCCTAACCCTAACCCTAACCCTAACCCTAACCCAACCCCTAAACCTAAACCTAACCCTAACCCAAACCCTAACCCTAACCCTAAACCTAACCCTAACTCTAATCCTAATCCTAAACCTAACCCTAACCCTAACCCTAACCCTAATGCTAACCCTAAATCAAAATCAAACCCTAAACTTAAGCCAAATCGTAAGCCTAACACTAACCCTAACCCTAACCCAAACTCTAAACTTAATACTAACTCTAAACCTAGCACTAACCCAAATCAAAACCTAAACCTAACCCTAACCTTAACCCAAACACTAAAACAAAACCTAACCCTAACCCTATCCCTAACATTAACCATAACCCAAACAATAAACCTATCCATAAAACTAAACCCTAACCCTAAACCTAACCCTAACCTTAACACTCACGCTAACCCTAAACCTAGCCCGTACCCAAACCCTAACCCTAACACTAAACCTAAACCAAAACCTAAACCTAATCCTAAACCTAACCCTAAACTAAACCCTAACCCTAACCCTATCCTTAACTCAAACCCTAACCCTAACCCTAATCCTAACCCTAACCCTAACCCTAACCCTAACCCTAACCCTAAACCTAACCCAAAACCAAACCCTAAACTTAAGCCTAATCGTAAGCCTAACACTAACCCTAACCCTAACCCAAACCCTAAACTTAACACTAACTCTAAACCTAGCACTAACCCAAATCAAAACCTAAATCTAACCCTAACCTTAATCCAAACTCTAACCCAAACCCTAACCCTAATCCTAATCCTAACCCTAACCGTAACTCTAACGCTAACCCTAACACAAACCCTAACCCTAATCCTAACCCTCATCCTAAACCTATTCCTAACCCTAACCCAAACCCAAACACTAACCCTAACCCCAAACATTATTCCAAATCCTAAACATAACCCTAACCCAAACCCAAAACCTAACCCTAACCCTAACCCTAACCCAAACGCTAACCCTAACGATAACCCTAACCCAAACCCTAACCCTAACCCTAACCCTATTCCTAACCCTAACCCTAACCCTAACCCAAACCCTAACCCTAACCCTAACCCTAACCCAAAACCTAAACCTAACCCTAACACAAACACTAAAACAAACGCCAAACCTAACCCTAACCCTAGTCCTAACCCTAACCCTAACAGTAACCTTAACCCAAACAATAAACCTAACCATAACCCTAAACCCTAACCCTAACCCTAACCCTAACCCTAACCCTAACCCTAACCATAACGCTAACCCTAAACCTAGCCCGTACCCAAACACTAACCCTAACACTAACCCTAAACCAAAACCTAAACCTAATCCTAAACCTAACCCTAAACCAAACCCTAAACCTAACCCTATCCTTAACCCAAACCCTAACCCTAACCCTAATCCTAAACCTAACCCTAATCCTAACCCTAACCCTAACCCTAAACCTAACCCAAAACCAAACCCTAAACTTAAGCCTAATCGTAAGCCTAACACTAACCCTAACCCTAAGCCAAACCCTAAACTTAACACTAACTCTAAACCTAGCACTAACCCAAATCAAAACCTAAACCTAACCCTAACCTTAACCCAAACCCTAACCCAAACCCTAACCCTAAACCTAATCCTAACCCTAACCGTAACCCTAACCCTAACCCTAACCCAAACCTTAACACTAATCTTAACCCTAATCCTAAACCTATTCCTAACCGTAACCCAAACCCAACCCCTAACCCTCACCCTAACCCAAACACTAACACTAAACCTAACCCTAACCCTAACCCAAACCCTAAAACTAAACCTAAGCCTAATCCTAATCCTAACCCTAACCCTAACCCAGAAACTAACCCTAACCCTAACCCAAACCCTAACCCTAACCCTAACCCTAACCCTAACCCTAACCCTAACCCAAACCCAACCCCTAACCCTAAACCTAACCCTAACCCAAACCCTAACCCTAACCCTAAACCTAACCTTAACTCTAACCCTAATCCTAAACTTAACCCTATCCCTAACCCTAAACCTAACCCTAAACCTAACCCCAAACCAAACCCGAAACTTAAGCCTAATCGTAAGCCTAACACTAACCCTAACCCTAACCCAAACCCAAAACTTAACACTAACTCTAAACCTAGCACTAACCCAAATCAAAACCTAAACCTAACCCTAACCTTAACCCAAACACTAAAACAAACCCTAACCCTAACCCTAACCCTATTCCTAACCCTAACCCTAACATTAACCTTAACCCAAACAATAAACCTAACCATAACCCTAAACCCTAACCCTAACCCTAACCCTAATCCTAACCCTCATGCTAACCCTAAACCTAGCCCGTCCCCAAACCCTAACCCTAACACTAAACCTAAACCAAAGCCTAAACCTAATCCTAAACCTATCCCTAATCGAAACCCTAAACATAACCCTAACCCTAACCCAAACCCTAACCCTAACCCTAACCCTAACCCAAACGCTAACCCTAACGCTAACCCTAACCCAAAACCTAACCCTAACCCTAAACCTATTCCTAATCCTAACCCTAACCCTAACCCAAACCCTAACCGTAACCCTAACCCAAACCCTAACCCTAACCCTAACCCTAACCCTAACCCTAACATTAACGCTAATGCTAACCCTAAACTTAACTCAAACTCAAACCCTAACCCTAAGCCTAACCCTAACCCAACCCCTAATCCTAACCCTAAACATAACCCTAACCATAACCCAACCCCTAACAATAACCCTAAACCTAACCCGAACCCAAACCCAAGCCTTAACCCTAACCCTAACACTAACCCTAACCATAACGTTAACTCAAACCCTAAACCTAACCCTAACCCTAACCCAAACCCTAACACGAAACCAAACCCTAACCCTAACCCTAACCCAAACCCTAAAATTAAACCTAACCCTAAACCTAATCCTAACCCTAACCCTAACCCAAAAACTAACCCTAACCCTAACCCAAACCCTAACCTTAACCCTAACACTAACCCTAACCCTAACACTAACCCAAACCATAACCCTAACCCTAACGCAAACAAAACCATAACCCTAACTCTAATCCTAACCCTAACCCTAACCCTAATCCTAACCCTAACCCTAACCCTAACCCTAACCCAAACCCTAACCCTAACCCTAACCCTAATCCTAATCATAACCCTAACGCTAACCCGAACCCAAACCCTAACCTTAATCCAAACCCTAACCCTAACCCTAACCCTAACCCTAACCCTTAACCATAACCCAAACCCTAACCCTAACCCTAACCCTCACCCTAACACTAAACCAAATCAAAACCTAAAACTCACATTAACCCTAACGCAAACCCAATCCCTAACCCTAACCGTAACCCAAACCCTAACCCTAACCCTAACCCAAACTCAAACCCTAAAATTAACCCTAATCGTAACCCTAACCCTAACCCTAACCATAACCCAAACCCTAAACTTAACACTAACGCTAACACTAACCGAAATCAAAACCTAAACCTAAGGCTAACGCAAACCCTAACCCTAAACTTAACCCTAACCCAAACCCTAACAATAACCATAACCATAACCCAAACCCTAACCTTATCCCTAACCATAACCCTAACCCTAATCAAACCATAACACAACCCTAACCTTAACCCTAATGCTAACCCTAAACCTAACCCTCACACAAACCCTAACCCTAAACCTAACCCTAAACCTAATCCTAACCCTAACCCTAACCCAAAAACTAACCCTGATTCTAACCCAAACCCGAACCCTAACCCTAACCCTAACCGAAAACCTAACACTAACCCAAAACCTTAACCTTACATTAACCCTAAACCTAACCCAAACCATAACCCTAACCCTAACCTTAACCCTAATGCTAACCCTAAACCTAACTCAAACTCAAAGGCTAACCGTAACCTTAACCCTAACCCAAACCCTAACCCTAACCCTAACCTAACCCTAATTCAAACCCTAACCATAACCATAACTCTAACCCGAACCTAAACCCTTACCCTAACCCTAAACCTAACCCAAAACTAAACCTAACCCTAACTGTAACCCTAACCCAAACCCTAACCCTAACCCTAAACCTATCGCTAACTCTAACGCTAACCCAAACCCTAAACCTAACCATAATCCTAAGCCTAACCCTAACCCTAATCCTAACCCTAACCCTAACCCTATCCCTAACCGAAACCCTAAACCTAAACCTAATCCGAACCCTAACTCTAACCCTAATCCTAATCCTTACCCTAACCCTAAATCTAACCCGAACCCAACACCTAATCCTAACACTAACCATAACCCTAACCCGAACACAAGACATAACCCTAACACTAACCCTAACCCAAACCCAAATCCTTACCCTAAACCTAAACCTAACCTTAAACCAAACCCAAACCCTAACCCTAACCCCAAACATTAACCCAAACCCTAAACATAGCCCTAACCCAAACCCAAACCCTAAACCAAACTCTAACCCAAACGCTAACCCTAACGCTAACCCTAACCGAAACCCTAACCCTAACCCTAACCCTAACCCTATTCCTAACCCTAACCCTAACCCAAACCCTAACCCTAACACTAAGCCTAACCCTAACCCTAACCCAAACCCTAAAGCTAACACTAAACCTAAACCAAAACCTAATCCTAAACCTAACCCTAAACCAAAGCCTAAACCTAAACCTATTCTTAACCCAAACCCTAACCCTAATCCTAAACCTAACCCTAACCCTAAACTTAACCCAAAACCAAACCCAAGAACTAACCCTAACCATAACCCAAACCCTAACACTAAACCTTACCCTAACCCTAATCCTAACCCTAACCCGAACCCAAAAACTAACCCTGACGCTAACCCAAACCCTAACACTAACCCTAACCCTAAGCGTAACACTAACCCTAATTATAACTGTAACCCTAATCCTAACCGAAAACCTAACCCTAACCCTAACCCTAACCCAAACTATAACCCTAACCCTAACCTTAACCCTAATGCTAACACTAAACCTAACTCAAACTCAAAGGCTAAACCAAACCCTAACCCTAACCGTAAACCTAACCCTAACTCTAACGCTAATCCAAACCC
>CM069549.1:49067500-49087500 GCA_035773235.1 Eospalax fontanierii | reverse complement strand
TAAACCTAACCCTAACCCTATTCCTAATCCTAACCCTAACATTACACTTAACCCAAACAATAAACCTAACCATAACCCTAAACCCTAACCCTAACCCTAACCCTAACCCTAACCCTAACCCTCATGCTAACCCTAAACCTAGCCCGTAGCCAAACCCTAAACCTAACACTAAACCTAAACCAAAACCTAAACCTAATCCTAAACCTAACCCTAAATCAAACCCTAACCCTAACCCTATCCTTAACCCAAACCCTAACCCTAACCCTAATCCTAAACCTAACCCTAACCCTAACCCTAACCCTAAACCTCACCCAAAACCAAACCCTAAACTTAAGCCTAAACGTAAGCCTAACACTAACCCTAACCCTAACCCAAACCCTAAACTTAACACTAACTCTAAACCTAGCACTAACCCAACTCAAAACCTAAACCTAACCCTAACCTTAACCCAAACTCTAACCCAAACCCTAAACCTAATCCTAATCCTAACCCAAACCGTAACCCTAACCCTAACCCTAAAACAAACACTAACCCTATCCTAACCCTCGTCCTAAACCTATTCCTAACACTAACCCAAACCCAAACACTAACCCTAACCGCAAACATTAATCCAAATCCTAAACATAACCCTAAACCAAACCCAAACCCTAAACCTAACCCTAACCCAAACGCTAACCCTAACGATAACCCTAACCCAAACCCTAACCCTAACCCTAACCCTATTCCTAACCCTAACCCTAACCCTAACCCAAACCCTAACCCTAACCCTAACCCTAACCCTAACCCAAACCCTAACCCTAAACTTAACCCTAACCCTAACATTAAGGCTAATGCTAACCCTAAACCTAACTCAAACTCAAACCCTAACCCTAAGCCTAACCCTAACCCAACCCCTAATCCTAACCCTAACCATAACCCTAACCATAACCCAACCCCTAACAATAACCCTAAACCTTAACCGAACCCAAACCCAAGTCTTAAACCTAACCCTAACCCTAACCCAAACCCTAATCCTAACCCTAACCCTAACCTTAACTCAAACCCTAAACCTAACCCTAACCCTATCCCAAACCCTAACACTAAACCTAACCCTAACCCTAACCCTAACCCAAACCCTAAAACAAACCCTAAACCTAACCCTAACCCTATTCCTAATCCTAACCCTAACATTACACTTAACCCAAACAATAAACCTAACCATAACGCTAAACCCTAACCCTAACCCTAACCCTAACCCTAACCCTAACCCTAACCCTCATGCTAACCCTAAACCTAGCCCGTAGCCAAACCCTAAACCTAACACTAAACCTAAACCAAAACCTAAACCTAATCCTAAACCTAACCCTAAATCAAACCCTAAACCTAAACCTATCCTTAACTCAAACCCTAACCCTAACCCTAAACCTAAACCTAACCCTAACCTAAACCTAACCCGAACCCTAACCCAAAACCAAACCCTAAACTGAAGCCTAATCGTACCCCTAACCCTAACCCTAACCCAAACCCTAAACTTAACACTAACTCTAACCCTAACACTAACCAGAACCCTAACACTAACCCATACCAAAACCCTAACCCTAACACACTCCAAACCATAACCCTTACTCTAATCCTAACCCTAATCCTAACCTTAATTTTAACCCCAACCCTAACCCTAACCCTAACCCAAACCCTAAACCTAACCCTAATCCTAACCCTAACCCTAACCGTAATCCTAACCCTAACCCTAACCCTAACCCTAACTCTAAACATAAACCTAACTCAAAGCCTAACCTTAACCCTAAACGTAACGCAAACCCTAACCCTAAACCTACGCCTAACCCTAATCCTAACCTTAACCCTAACCCAAAAACTTACCCTAACCCTAACTCAAACCCTAACCTTAACCCTAACCCTAACCTTTACGAAAACCTAACCCTAACCGTAACCCTAACCCTAAATCCTAACCCTAACCCTAAACCTAACCCTAACCCTCACCATAACCCTAAACCTAACCCTAACCCAAACCCTAACCCTAACCCTAACCCTAACACTGACTCAAACCCTAACCATAACCTTAATTCTAACGCAAAAAAAAACCCTAACCCTAACCCTAAACCTAACCCAAAACCTAAACCTAACACTAACCCTATCCCTAAACCCAAACCCAACCCTAACCCTAACCCTAACCCTGACTCAAACCCTAACCATAATCTTAACTCTAACCCGAACACAAAACCTAACCCTAACCCTAAAACTAACCCAAACCCTAACTCTAACCCAAACCCTAACACTAACCCTAACCCTAACCCTAACCCAAACCCTAATCCTAACCGAAAACCTAACCCTAATCCTAACCCTAACCCAAACCATAACCCTAACCCTAACCTTAACCCTAATGCTAACCCTAAACCTAACTCAAACTCAAAGGCTAACTGTAACACTAACCCTAACCCAACCCTAACCCTAACCCTAACCTAACCCTAACTCAAACCCTAACCATAACCCCAACTCTAACCCGAACCTAAACGCGTACCCTAAGGCTAAACCTAACCCAAAATTATACCTAACCCTATCCCTAACCCTAACCCAAACCCTAAACGTAACCCAAAACCTAAACCTAACCCTAACCCAAACACTAAAACAAACCCTAACCCTAACCCTAACCCTATTCCTATACCTAACCCTAACATTAACCTTAACCCAAACAATAAACCTAACCATAACCCTAAACCCTAACCCTAACCCTAACCCTAACCCGAACGCTAACCCTAAACCTAGCCCGTACCCAAACCCTTACCCTAACACTAACCCTAAACCAAAATCTAAACCTAATCCTAAACCTAACCCTAAAACAAACCCTAACCCTAAACCTATCCTTAACCCAAACCCTAACCCTAACCCTAACCCTAAAACTAACCCAAATCCAAACTCTAAACTTAAGCCTAATCGTAAGCCTAACACTAACCCTAACCCTAACCCAAACCCTAAACTTAACACTAACTCTAAACCAAGCACTAACCCAAATCAAAACCTAAACCTAACCCTAACCTTAACGCAAACCCTAACCCAAACCCTAACCCTAACCCTAATCCTAACCCTAACCGTAACACTAACGCTAACCCTAACCCAAACCCTAATCCTAACCCTAACCCTATTCCTAACCCTAACCCTAACCTTAACCCAAACTCTAACCCTAACCCTAACCCTAACCCTAACCCAAACCCTAACCCTAACCCTCACCCTAACCCTAACATGAACGCTAATGCTAACCCTAAACCTAACTGAAACTCAAAGGCTAACCGTAACCCTAAACCTAACCCAAACCCTAACCCTAACCCTAACCTAACCCTAATTCAAACCCTTACCATAACCCTAATTCTAACCCGAACCTAAACCCTTACCCTAAACCTAAACCTAACCCAAAACTAAACCTAACCCTAACCCTAAACCAAACCCTAACCCTAACCCTAAACCTAACCCTAACTCTAACGCTAATCCAAACCCTAAACCTAACCCTAATCCTAAACCTAACCCTAACCCTAATCCTAACCCTAACCCTAACCCTAAACCTAACCCTAACCCTAACCCAAACCCTAAACCTAAACCTAATCCTAACCCTAACTCTAACCCTAATCCTAACACTTACCCTAACCCTAACCCTAACCCGAACCGAACACCTAATCCTAACCCTAAAAATAACCCTAACCCGAACACAACCCATAACCCTAACCCTAACCCTAACCCAAACCCAAATCCTAACCCTAAACCTAAACCTAACCTTAACCCAAACCCAAATCCTAACCCTAACCCCAAACATTAACACAAACCCTAAACATAAACCTAACCCAAATCCAAACCCTAACCCTAACCCTAACCCTAATCCAAACGGTAACCCTAACGCTAACCCTAACTCTAACCCTATTCCTAACCCTAACCCTAACTTTAACCCAAACCCTAACCCTAAACCTAACCCTAACCCTAACACAAACCCAAACCCTAACCCTAACCCTAACCCTAACCCAAACCATAACCCTAACCCTAACGTTAACGCTAATGCTAACCCTAAACCTACCTCAAACTCAAACCCTAACCCTAAGCCTAACCCTAACCCAACCCCTAATCCTAACCCTAACCCTAACCCTAACCCGAACCCAACCCCTAACCCTAACCCTAACCCTAACCCGAAAACAAACCCAAGCCTTAACCCTAAACCTAACCCTAACCCAAACCCTACCCCTAACCCTACCATTAACCCTAACTCAAACCCTAAACCTAACCCTAACCCTAACCCAAACCCTAACATAAACCTAACACTAACCCAAATCCTAACCTTAACCCTAAACCAAAAAATAACCCTAACACTAACCCAAACCCTAACCTTAACCCTAACCCTAACCCTAACCCAAACCCTAACCCTAACCCAAAACCTAAACCTAACCCTAACCCAAACACTAAAACAAACACTAACCCTAACCCTAACCCTATTCCTAACCCTAACCCTAATCTTAAACTTAACCCAAACAATAAACCTAACCATAACCCTAAACCCTAACCCTAATCCTAACCCTAACCCTAACCCTCACGCTAACCCTAAACCTAGCCCGTACCCAAACCCTAACAATAACACTAACCCTAAACCAAAATCTAAACCTAATCCTAAACCTAACCCTAAAACAAACCCTAACCCTAAACCTATCCTTAACCCAAACCCTAACCCTAACCCTAACCCTAAACCTAACCCAAATCCAAACTCTAAACTTAAGCCTAATCGTAAGCCTAACACTAACCCTAACCCTAACCCAAACCCTAAACTTAACACTAACTCTAAACCTAGCACTAACCCAAATCAAAACCTAAACCTAACCCTAACCTTAACCCAAACACTAAAACAAACCCTAACCCTAACCCTAACCCTAACATTAACCTTAACCCAAACAATAAACCTATCCATAAAACTAAACCCTAACCCTAAACCTAACCCTAACCTTAACCCTCACGCTAACCCTAAACCTAGCCCGTACCCAAACCCTAACACTAACACTAAACCTAAACCAAAACCTAAACCTAATCCTAAACCTAACCCTAAACTAAACCCTAACCCTAACCCTATCCTTAACTCAAACCCTAACCCAAACCCTAACCCTAACCTTAACCCTAACCCTAACCCTAACCCAAACGCTAACCCTAAACCTAACCCAAAACCAAACCCTAAACTTAAGCCTAATCGTAAGCCTAACACTAACCCTAACCCTAACCCAAAACCTAAACTTAACACTAACTCTAAACCTAGCACTAACCCAAATCAAAACCTAAATCTAACCCTAACCTTAATCCAAACTCTAACCCAAACCCTAACCCTAATCCTAATCCTAACCCTAACCGTAACCCTAACGCTAACCCTAACACAAACCCTAACCCTAATCCTAACCCTCATCCTAAACCTATTCCTAAACCTAACCCAAACCCAAACACTAACCCTAACCCCAAACATTAATCCAAATCCTAAACATAACCCTAACCCAAACCCAAACCCTAACCCTAACCCTAACCCTAACCCAAACGCTAACCCTAATGATAACCCTAACCCAAACCCTAACCGTAACCCTAACCCTATTCCTAAACCTAACCCTAACCCTAACCCAAACCCTAACCCTAACCCTAACCCTAACCCTAAACCTAACCCAAAAGCTAACCCTAAACTTAACCCTAACCCTAACATTAACGCTAATGCTAACGCTAAACCTAACTCAAACTCAAACCCTAACCCTAAGCCTAACCCTAACCCAACCCCTAATCCTAAACCTAATCATAACCCTAACCGTAACCCAACCCCTAACAATGACCCTAAACCTAACCCGAACCCAAACACAAGCCTTAACCCTAACCCTAACCCTAACCGAAACCCTAACCCTAACCCTAACCCTAACCTTAACTCAAACCCTAAACCTAACCCTAACCCTAACCCAAACCCTAACACTAAACCTAACCCTAACCCAAACCCTAACACTAAACCTAACCCTACCCCTAATCCTAAACCTAACCCTAACCCAAAAACTAACCCTAACCCTAACCCAAACCCTAACCTTAACCATAACATTAACCCTAACCCAAACCCTAACCCTAAACCTAACCCTAACCCAAAGCCTAACACTAAACCTAACCCTAACGCTAACCCTAACACTAAACCTAACCCTACCCCTAATCCTAAACCTAACCCTAACCCAAAAACTAACCCTAACCCTAACCCAAACCCTAACCTTAACCCTAACATTAACCCTAACCCAAACCCTAACCCTAAACCTAACCCTAACCCAAAACCTAAACCTAACCCTAACCCAAACCCTAAAACAAAACCTAACCCTAACCCTAACCCTATTCCTAACCCTAACCCTAACATTACACTTAACCCAAACAATAAACCTAACCATAACCCTAAACCCTAACCCTAACCCTAACCCTAGCCCTAACCCTCACGCTAACCCTAAACCTAGCCCGTAGCCAAACCCTAAACCTAACACTAAACCTAAACCAAAACCTAAACGTAATCCTAAACCTAACCCTAAATCAAACCCTAACCCTAAACCTATCCTTAAACCAAACCCTAACCCTAACCCTAATCCTAAACCTATCCCTAACCCTAAACCTAACCCTAACCCTAACCCAAAACCAAACCCTAAACTTAAGCCTAATCGTAACCCTAACCCTAACCCTAACCCAAACCCTAAACTTAACACGAATCTAACACTAACACTAACCCTAACCCTAACACTAACCCAAACCATAACCCTAACCCTAACGCAAACCAAACCATAACCCTAACTCTAATCCTACCCCTAACCCTAACCCTAATCCTAACCCTAACCCTAACCCTAACCCTAAACCAAACCCTAAACCTAACCCTAATCCTAACCCTAACCCTAACCGTAATCCTAACCCTAACCCTAACCCTAACCCTAACCCTAAACATAAACCTAACTCAAAGCCTAAACTTAACCCTAAACCTGACCCAAACCCTAACCCTAAACCTAAGCCTAACCCTAATCCTAACACTAAGCCTAACCCAAAAACTTACCCTAACCCTAACTCAAACCCTAACCTTAACCCTAACCCTAACCTTAAAGAAAACCTAACCCTAACCCTAACCCTAACCCAAAACCTAAACCTAACCCTTACCCAAACCCTAAACCAAAGCCTAACCCTAATCCTAAACCTAACTCTATTCCTAACCCTAACCCTAACCCTAACCTTAACCCAAACAATAACCCTAACCCTAACCCTAAACCCTAACCCTAAACCTAACCCTAACCCTAACCCTGACTCAAAGCCTAACCATAACCCTAACTCTATCCCGAATAAAAACCCTAACCCTAACCCTAAACCTAAGCCAAAACCTAAACCTAACACTAACCCTAACCCTAAACCAAACCCCAACCATACCCTAAACCTAACCGTAATTCATACCCTAACCCTAACCCTAAACCTAACCCAAAATCTAAACCTAACACTAACCCTAAATCCTAACCCTAACCCTGACCCTTACCCTAAACCTAACCCAAACACAAAGCCTAAACTTAACCCTAATCGTAACCTTAATACTAACCCTAAACCTAACCCAAACGATAACCCTAACACTAACCTTAACCCTAACACTAACCCAAATCATAACACTAACCAAAACCCAAACCAAAACCCTAACCCTAACTCTAATCCTAACCCTAACCCTAACCCTAACCCTAACCCTAACACTAACCCAAACCCTAAACCTAACCCTAATCCTAACCCTAAACCTAACACTAATCCTAACCCTAACCCTAACTCAAACCCTAAACCTAACCCTAACCCTCACCCAAACCCTAACCCTAAACCTAACCCTAAACCTAATCCTAACCCTAACCCCAACCCAAAAACTAACCCTGACTCTAACAAAAACCCTAACCCTAACCCTAAACCTAAACCAAACCCTAACACTAAACCAAAACCTAAACCTAACCCTAACCCTAACCTTAACCCTAATGCTAACCCTAAACCTAACTCAAACTCAAAGGCTAACCGTAACCCTAACCCTAACCCAAACCCTAACCCTAACCCTAACCTAACCCTAATTCAAACCAAACCATAACTCTAACCCGAACCTAAACCCTTACCCTAACCCTAAACCTAACCCAAAACTAAACCTAACCCTAACCCTAACCCTAATCCATACCCTAATCCTAACCCTAACCCTAACCCTAACCCTAACGCTAACCCAAACCCTAAACCTAAACATAATCCTAAGCCTAACCCTAACCCTAATCCTAACACTAACCCTAACCCTAACCCTAACCCTAACCCAAACCCTAAACCTAAACCTAATCCTAACCCTAACTCTAACCCTAATCCTAACACTTACCCTAACCCTAAATCTAACCCGAACCCAACACCTAATCCTAACCCTAACCATAACCCTAACCCGAACACAACACATAACCCTAACACTAACCCTAAACCAAACCCAAATCCTTACCGTAAACCTAAACCTAACCATAACCCAAACCCAAACCCTAACCCTAACCCTAACCCCAAACATTAACCCAAACCCTAAACATAACCCTAACCCAAACCCAAACCCTAAACCTAACCCTAACCCAAACGCTAACCCTAACGCTAACCCTAACCCAAACCCTAACCCTAACCCTAACCCGAACGCTAACCCTAAACCTAGCCCGTACCCAAACCCTTACCCTAACACTAACCCTAAACCAAAACCTAAACCTAATCCTAAACCTAAACCTAAACCAAACCCTAACCCTAACCCTATCCTTAACCCAAACCCTAACTATAACCCTAATCCAAAACCTAACCCTAATCCTAACCCTAACCCTAACCCTAAACCTGACCCAAAACCAAACCCTAAACTTAAGCCTAATCGTAAGCCGAACACTAACCCTAACCCTAACCCAAACCCTAAACTTAACACTAACTCTAAACCTAGCACTAACCCAAATCAAAACCTAAACCTAACCCTAACCTTAACGCAAACCCTAACCCAAACCCTAACCCTAACCCTAATCCTAACCCTAACCGTAACACTAACGCTAACCCTAACCCAAACCCTAACCCTAACCCTAACCCTATTCCTAACCCTAACCCTAACCCTAACCCAAACTCTAACCCTAACCCTAACCCTAACCCTAACCCAAACCCTAACCCTAACCCTAACCCTAACCCAACCCCTAATCCTAAACCTAATCATAACCCTAACCGTAACCCAACCCCTAACAATAACCCTAAACCTAACCCGAACCCAAACACAAGCCTTAACCCTAACCCTAACCCTAACCGAAACCCTAACCCTAACCCTAACCCTAACCTTAACTCAAACCCTAAACCTAACCCTAACCCTAACCCAAACCCTAACACTAAACCTAACCCTAACCCAAACCCTAACACTAAACCTAACCCTACCCCTAATCCTAAACCTAACCCTAACCCAAAAACTAACCCTAACCCTAACCCAAACCCTAACCTTAACCCTAACATTAACCCTAACCCAAACCCTAACCCTAACCCTAACCCTAACCCAAAACCTAAACCTAACACTAACCCAAACCCTAAAACAAAACCTAACCCTAACCCTAACCCTATTCCTAACCCTAACCCTAACATTACACTTAACCCAAACAATAAACCTAACCATAACCCTAAACCCTAACCCTAACCCTAACCCTAGCCCTAACCCTCACGCTAACCCTAAACCTAGCCCGTAGCCAAACCCTAAACCTAACACTAAACCTAAACCAAAACCAAAACGTAATCCTAAACCTAACCCTAAATCAAACCCTAACCCTAAACCTATCCTTAAACCAAACCCTAACCCTAACCCTAATCCTAAACCTATCCCTAACCCTAAACCTAACCCTAACCCTAACCCAAAACCAAACCCTAAACTTAAGGCTAATCGTAACCCTAACCCTAACGCTAACGCAAACCCTAAACTTAACACGAATCTAACACTAACACTAACCCTAACCCTAACACTAACCCAAACCATAACCCTAACCCTAACGCAAACCAAACCATAACCCTAACTCTAATCCTACCCCTAACCCTAACCCTAATCCTAACCCTAACCCTAACCCTAACCCTAACCCAAACCCTAAACCTAACCCTAATCCTAAACCTAACCCTAACCGTAATCCTAACCCTAACCCTAACCCTAAGCCTAACCCTAAACATAAACCTAACTCAAAGCCTAAACTTAACCCTAAACCTGACCCAAACCCTAACCCTAAACCTAAGCCTAACCCTAATCCTAACACTAAGCCTAACCCAAAAACTTACCCTAACCCTAACTCAAACCCTAACCTTAACCCTATCCCTAACCTTAAAGAAAACCTAACCCTAACCCTAACCCTAACCCAAAACCTAAACCTAACCCTTACCCAAACCCTAAACCAAAGCCTAACCCTAATCCTAAACCTAACTCTATTCCTAACCCTAACCCTAACCCTAACCTTAACCCAAACAATAACCCTAACCCTAACCCTAAACCCTAACCCTAACCCTAACCCTAACCCTAACCCTGACTCAAAGCCTAACCATAACCTAAACTCTAACCCGAATAAAAACCCTAACCCTAACCCTAAACCTAAGCCAAAACCTAAACCTAACACTAACCCTAACCCTAAACCAAACCCCAACCATAACCCTAAACCTAACCGTAATTCATACCCTAACCCTAACTCTAAACCTAACCCAAAATCTAAACCTAACACTAACCCTAAATCCTAACCCTAACCCTGACCCTTACCCTAAACCTAACCCAAACACAAAGCCTAAACTTAACCCTAATCGTAACCTTAATACTAACCCTAAACCTAACCCAAACGATAACCCTAACACTAACCTTAACCCTAACACTAACCCAAATCATAACACTAACCAAAACCCAAACCAAAACCCTAACCCTAACTCTAATCCTAACCCTAACCCTAACCCTAACCCTAACCCTAACACTAACCCAAACCCTAAACCTAACCCTAATCCTAACCCTAAACCTAACACTAATCCTAACCCTAACCCTAACTCAAACCCTAAACCTAACCCTAACCCTCACCCAAACCCTAACCCTAAACCTAACCCTAAACCTAATCCTAACCCTAACCCTAACCCAAAAACTAACCCTGACTCTAACAAAAACCCTAACCCTAACCCTAAACCTAACCCAAACCCTAACACTAAACCAAAACCTAAACCTAACCCTAACCCTAACCTTAACCCTAATGCTAACCCTAAACCTAACTCAAACTCAAAGGCTAACCGTACCCCTAACCCTAACCCAAACCCTAACCCTAACCCTAACCTAACCCTAATTCAAACCAAACCATAACCATAACTCTAACCCGAACCTAAACCCTTACCCTAACCCTAAACCTAACCCAAAACTAAACCTAACCCTAACCCTAACCCTAATCCATACCCTAATCCTAACCCTAACCCTAACCCTAACCCTAACGCTAACCCAAACCCTAAACCTAAACATAATCCTAAGCCTAACCCTAACCCTAATCCTAACACTAACCCTAACCCTAACCCTAACCCTAACCCAAACCCTAAACCTAACCCTAATCCTACCCCTACCTCTAACCCTAATCCTCACACTTACCCTAACCCTAAATCTAACCCGAACCCAACACCTAATCCTAACCCTAACCATAACCCTAACCCGAACACAACACATAACCCTAACACTAACCCTAAACCAAACCCAAATCCTTACCGTAAACCTAAACCTAACCATAACCCAAACCCAAACCCTAACCCTAACCCTAACCCCAAACATTAACCCAAACCCTAAACATAACCCTAACCCAAACCCAAACCCTAAACCTAACCCTAACCCAAACGCTAACCCTAACGCTAACCCTAACCCAAACCCTAACCCTAACCCTAACCATAACCATATTCCTAACCCTAACCCTAACCCAAAACCTAACCCTAACACTAACCCTAACCCTAACCCTAACCCAAACCCTAACCGTAACACTAAACCTAAACCAAAACCTAAACCTAATCCTAAACCTAACCCTCAACCAAAGCCTAACCCTAACCCTATTCTTAACCCAAACCCTAACCCTAACCCTAATCCTAAACCTAACCCTATCCCTAAACCTAACCCAAAACCAAACCCAAGAACTAACCCTAACCCTAACCCAAACCCTAACCCTAAACCTTACCCTAACCCTAATCCTAACCCTAACACGAATCCAAAAACTAACCCTGACCCTAACCCAAACCCTAACACTAACCCTAACCCTAACACTAACCCAAACCCTAATCCTACCCGAAAACCTAACCCTAACCCTAACCCTAACCCAAACTATAACCCTAACCCTAACCTTAACCCTAATGCTAACCCTAAACCTAACTCAAACTCAAAGGCTAACCGTAACCCTAACCCTAACCCAAACACTAACCCTAACCCTAACCTAACCCTAATTCAAACCCTTACCATAACCCTAACTCTAACGCGAACCTAAACCATTACCCTAACCCTAAACCTAACCCAAAACTAAATCTAACCATAACCCTAACCCTAACCCAAACCCTAACCCTAACCCTAAACCTACCCCTAACTCTAACGCTAACCCAAACCCTAAACCTAAACCTAATCGTAACCCTAACTCTAACCCTAATCCTAACACTTACCCTAACACTAACCCTAACCCGAACCGAACACCTAATCCTAACCCTAACCATAACCCTAACCTGAACACATCCCATACCCCTAACCATAACCCTAAACCAAACCAAAATCCTAACCCTAAACCTAAACCTAACATTAACCCAAACCCAAACCCTAACCCTAACCCCAAACATTAACCCAAACCCTAAATATAACCCTAACCCCAAACATTAACCCAAACCCTAAATATAACCCTAACCCAAACCCTAACCCTAAACCTTAACCTAACCCTAATCCTAACCCTAACCCGAACCCAAAAACTAACCCTGACCCTAACCCAAACCCTAACACTAACCCTAACCCTAACCCTAACCCAAACCCTAATCCTAACCGAAAACCTAACCCTAACCCTAACGCTAACCCAAACTATAACCCTAACCCTAACGTTAACCCTTATGCTTACCCTAAACCGAACTCAAACTCAAAGGCTAACCGTAACCCTAACCCTAACCCAAACACTAACCCTAACCCGAACCGAACACCTAATCCTAACCCTAACCATAACCCTAACCCGAACACAACCAATAACCCTAACCCTAACCCTAACCCAAACCAAAATCCTAACCCTAAACCTTAACCTAACCTTAACCCAAACCCAAACCCTAACCCTAACCCCAAACATTAACCCAAACCCTAAACATAACCCTAACCCAAACCCACACCCTAACCCTAACCCTAACCCAAACGCTATCCCTAACGCTTACCCTAACCCAAACCCTAACCCTAACCCTAACCCTGACCCTATTCCTAACCCTAACCCAAACTTTAACCCAAACTCAAACCCAAACCCTAACCTTAACCCTAACCTTAACGCAAAAAATAACCCTAACACTAACCCAAAACCTAACCTTAACCCTAAACCTAACCCAAACCCTAACCCTAAACCAAAACCTAAACCTAACCCTAACCCAAACACTAAAACAAACCCTAACCCTAACCCTAACCCTATTCCTAACCCTAACCCTAATATTAACCTTTACCCAAAAAATAAACCTAACCATAACCCTAAACCTAACCCTAACCCTAAACCTCACGCTAACCCTAAACCTAGCCCGTACCCAAACCCTAACACTTACACTAACCCTAAACCAAAACCTAAACCTAATCCTAAATCTAACCCTAAACCAAATCCTAACCCTAACCCTATCCTTAACAAAAACCCTAACCCTAACGCTAATCCTAAACCTAACCCTAATCCTAACCCTAACCCTAACCCTAAACCTAACCCAAAACCAAATCCTAAACTTAAGCCTAATCGTAAGCCTAATACTAACCCTAACACTAACCCAAACCCTAAACTTAACACTAACTCTAGACCTAGCACTAACGCAAATCAAAACCTAAACTTATCCCTAACCTTAACCCAAACCCTAACCCAAACCCTAACCCTAACCCTAATCCTAACCCTAACCGTAATCCTAACACTAACCCTAACCCAAACCCTAACCCTAATCTTAACCCTAATCCTAAACCTATTCCTAACCCTAACCCAAACCCAACCCCTAACCCTAACCCTAAACCTAACCCTAACCCTAACCCAAACACTAACCCTAAACCTAACCCTAACCCTAACACAAACCCTAACACTAAACCTAAACCTAAACCTAAACCTAACCCTAATCCTAACCCTAACCCTAACCCAGAAACTAACCCTAACCCTAACACAAAAACCCTAACCATAACCCTAACCCAACCCCTAACCCTAAACCTAGCCCTAACCCAACCCCTTACCCAACCTCTATCCCTACCCCTAACTCTCACCCTAATCCTTAACCTAACCCTAACCCTAACCCTAACACTAAACCTAACCCAAAACCAAACCCTAAACTTAAACCTAATCGTAAGCCTAACACTAACCCTAACCCTAACCCAAACCCTAAACTTAACACTAACTCTAAACCTAGCACTAACCCAAATCAAAACCTAAAACTAACCCTAACCTTAACCCAAATACTAAAACAAACCCTAACCCTAACCCTAACCCTAAAATTAACCTTAACCCAAACAATAAACCTAACCATAACCCTAAACCCTAACCCTAACCCTAACCCTAACCTTAACCCTTACGCTAACCCTAAACCTAGCCCGTACACAAACCCTAACCCTAACACTAAACCTAAACCAAAACCTAAACCTAATCCTAAACCTAACCCTAAACCAAACCCTAACCCTAACCCTATCCTTAACTCAAACCCTTACCCTAACCCTAATCCTAAACCTAACCCTAACCCTAACCCTAACCCTCACCCTAACCCTAAACCTAACCAAAAACCAAACCCTAAACTTAAGCCTAAACGTCAGCCTAACACTAACCCTAACCCTAACCCAAACCCTAAACTTAACACTAACTCTAAACCTAGCACTAACCCAAATCAAAACCTAAACCTAACCCTAACCTTAACCCAAACTCTAACCCAAACCCTAACCCTAATCCTAATCCTAACCCTAACCGTAACCCTAACGCTAACCCTAACACAAACCCTAACCCTAATCCTAACCCTCATCCTAAACCTATTCCTAAACCTAACCCAAACCCAAACACTAACCCTAACCCCAAACATTAATCCAAATCCTAAACATAACCCTAACCCAAACCCAAACCCTAACCCTAACCCTAACCCTAACCCAAAAGCTAACCCTAACGATAACCCTAACCCAAACCTTAACCCTAACCCTAACCCTAAACCTATTCCTAACCCTAACCCTAACCCTAACCCAAACGATAACCCTAACCCTAACCCTAACACTAACCCTAACCCAAACCCTAACCCTAAACTTAACCCTAACCCTAACATTAACGCTAATGCTAACCCTAAACCTAACTCAAACTCAAACCCTAACCCTAAGCCTAACCCTAACCCAACCCCTAATCCTAACCCTAACCATAACCCTAACCATAACCCAACCCCTAACAATAACCGAAACCTAACCCGAACCCAAACCCAAGTCTTAACCCTAACCCTAACCCTAACCCTAACCCTGACTCAAACCCTAAACATAACCCTAACTCTAAAACGAACAAAAACCCTAACCCTAACCCTAAATCTAAGCCAAAACCTAAAGCTAACACTAACCCTAACCCTAAACCAAACCCCAACCATAACCCTAAACCTAACCGTAGTCCATACCCTAAACCTAACCCTAAACCTAACCCAAAACCTAAACCTAACACTAACCCAAACCCAAACAAAAAACCCTAACCCTAAATCTAATCCTAACCCTAACACTAACCCTAACCCTAACACTAACCCAAACCCTAAACCTAACCCTAATCCTAACCCGAAACCTAACACTAATCCTAACCCTAACCCTAACCCTAACCCAAACCCAAACCCTAACCCTTACCCTAACCCTAACCCAAAACCTAACCCTAACCCTAACCCTAATTCAAACCCTAAACCTAACCCTAACCCTCACCCAAACCCTAAACCTAAACCAAATCCTAAACCTAATCCTAACCCTAACCCTAACCCAAAAACTAACCCTGACTCTAACCCAAACCCTAAACCTAACCCTAACCCAAACCCTAACACTAACCCAAACCCTAAACCCAAACCCTAACCCTAAGCCTAACCCAAACCCTAATCCTAACCGAAAACCTAACCATAACCCTAACCCTAACCCAATCTATAACCCTAAACCTAACCTTAACCCTAATGCTAACCCTAAACCTAACTCAAACTCAAAGGCTAACCGTAACCCTAACCCTAACCCAAACACTAACCCAAACCCTAACCTAACCCTAATTCAAACCCTTACCATAACCCTAACTCTAACCCGAACCTAAACCCTTACCCTAACCCTAAACCTAACCCAAAACTAAACCTAACCCTAACCCTAACCCTAACCCAAACCCTAAACCTAACCCTAAACCTAACCCTAACTCTAACGCTAACCCAAACCCTAAACCTAACCCTAATCCTAACCCTAACCCTAACCCTAATCCTAACCCTAACCCTAACCCTAACCCTAACCCTAACCCTAACCCTAACCCAAACCCTAAACCTAAACCTAATCCTAACCCTAATTCTAACCCTAATCCTAACACTTACCCTAACCCTAACCCTAACCCGAACCGAACACCTAATCCTAACCCTAACCATAACCCTAACCCGAACACAACCCATAACCCTAACCCTAACCGTAACCCAAACCAAAATCCTAACCCTAAAATTAAGCCTAACGTTAACCCAAACCCAAACCCTAACCCTAGCCCCAAGCATTAACCCAAACGCTAAACATAACCCTAACCCTAATCCTAACACTGACCCAAACCCGACCCCTAACCCTACCCCTAACCCTAACTCAAACCCTAAACCTAACCCTAACCCTAACCCAAACCGTAACATAAACCTAACCCTAAACCTAATCCTAACCTTAACCCTAACCCAAAAAATAACCCTAACACTAACCCAAACCCTAACCTTAACCCTAACCCTAACCCTAACCCAAACCCTAACCCTAACCCAAAACCGAAACCTAACCCTAACCCAAACACTAAAACAAACCCTAACCCTAACCCTAACTCTATTCCTAACCCTAACCCTAACATTAACCTTAACCCAAACAATAAACCTAACCATAACCCTAAACCCTAACCCTAACCCTAACCCTAACCCTAACACTAACCCTAAACCAAAACCTAAACCTAATCCTCATCCTAACCCTAAACCAAACCCTAACCCTAACCCTATACTTAACCCAAACCCTAACCCTAACCCTAATCCTAAAACTTACCCTAATCCTAAGCCTAACCCTAACCCTAAACCTAACCCAAAACCAAACCCTAAACTTAAGCCTAATCGTAAGCCTAACACTAACCCTAATCCTAACCCAAACCCTAAACTTAACACTACCTCTAACCCTAGCACTAACCCAAATCAAAACCTAAATCTAACCCTAACCTTAACCCAAAACCTAACCCAAACCCTAACCCTAACCCTAATCCTTACCCTAACCGTAAACCTAACGCTAATCCTAAACCAAACCCTAACCCTAATCTTAACCCTCATCCTAAACCTATTCCTAACCCTAACCCAAACCCAACCCCTAAGCCTAACCCTAACCCTAACCCTAACCCTAACCCAAACACTAACCCTAAACCTAACCCTAACCCTAACCCAAACCCTAACACTAAACCTAACCATAACCCTAATCCTAACACTAACCCTAACCCAGGAACTAAGCCTAAACCTAACCCAAACCCTAACCCTAACCCTAACACTAACCCTAACCCAACCCCTAACCCTAAACCTAACCCTAACCCAAACCCTAACCCTAACCCTAAACCTAACCCTAACTCTAACCCTAATCCTAAACGTAACCCTAACCCTTACCCTAACCCTAACCCTAAACCTAACCCAAAACCAAACCCTAAACTTAAGCCTAATCGTAAGCCTAACACTAACCCTAACCCTAACCCAAACCCTAAACTTAACACTAACTCTAAACCTAGCACTAACCCAAATCAAAACCTAAACCTAACCCTAACCTTCACCCAGACACTGAAATAAACCCTAACCCTAACCCTAACCCTATTCCTAACCCTAACCCTAACATTAACCTTAACCCAAACAATAAACCTAACCATAACCCTAAACCCTAACCCTAACCCTAACCCTAACCCTAACCCTCACGCTAACGCTAAACCTAGCCCGTACCCAAACCCTAACCCTAACACTAAACCTAAACCAAAATCTAAACCTATTCCTAAACCTAACCCTAAACCAAACCCTAACCCTAACCCTATCCTTAACTCAAACCCTAATCCTAACCCTAATCCTAAACCTAACCCTAACCCTAACCCTAACGCTAACCCTAACCCTAACCCTAACCCTAACCCTAAACCTAACCCAAAACCAAACCCTAAACTTAAGCATAAACGTAAGCCTAACACTAACCCTAACCGTAACCCAAACCATAAACTTAACATTAACTCTAATCCAAGCACTAACCCAAATCAAAACCTAAAGCTAACCCTAACCTTAACCCAAACCCTAACCCAAACCCTAACCCTAATCCTAATCCAACCCTAACCGTAACCCTAACGCTAACCCTAACACAAACCCTAACCCTAATCCTAACCTTCATCCTAAACCTATTCCTAACCCTAACCCAAACCCAAACACTAACCCTAACCCCAAACATTAATCCAAACCCTAAACATAACCCAAACCCAAACCCAAACCCTAACCCTAACCCTAACCCTAACCCAAACGCTAACCCTAACGCTAACCCTAACCCAAACCCTAACCCTAACCCTAACCCTATTCCTAACCCTAAACCTCACCCTAACCCCAACCCTAACCCTAACCCTAACCCTAATCCTACCCCAAACCCTAACCCTAACCCTAACCCTAACCCTAACATTAACGCTAATGCTAACCCTAAACCTAACTCAAACGCAAACCCTAACCCTAAGCCTAACCCTAACCTAACCCCTAATCCTAACCCTAACCATAACAATAACCATAAC
Organism: Eospalax fontanierii; assembly: GCA_035773235.1. Lineage (NCBI taxonomy): Eukaryota > Metazoa > Chordata > Mammalia > Rodentia > Spalacidae > Eospalax > Eospalax fontanierii. Next base: position 49,068,319 of record CM069549.1, on the reverse strand, counting down.
CCAACCCCTAACAATAACCCTAAACCTAACCCGAACCCATACCCTAGCCTTAACCCTAACCTTAACGCTAACCCAAACCCTAACCCTAACCCTAACCCTAACCTTAACTCAAACCCTAAACCTAACCCTAACCCTAACCCAAACCCTAACACTAAACCTAACCCTAACCCTAACCCTAACCCAAACCCTAACACTAAACGTAACCCTAACCCTAATCCTAACCCTAACCCTAACCCAAAAACTAACCCTAACCCTAACCCAAACCCTAACCTTAACCCTAACACTAACCCTAACCCAAACCCTAACCCTAAACCTAACCCTAACCCTAAACCTAACCCTAACTCTAACGCTAACCCAAACCCTAAACCTAACCCTAATCCTAACCCTAACCCTAACCCTAACCCTAATCCTAACCCTAACTCTAACCCTAACCCAAACCCTAAACCTAAACCTAATCCTAACCCTAACTCTAACCCTAAACCTAACACTTACCCTAACCCTAACCCTAACCCGAACCGAACACCTAATCCTAACCCTAACCATAACCCTAACCCGAACACAACCCATAACCCTAACCCTAATCCTAACCCTAACCCTAACCCTAACCCTAACCCAAAACCTAAACCTAACCCTAACCCAAACCCTAAAACAAACCCTAAACCTAACCCTAACCCTATTCCTAACCCTAACCCTAACATTACCCTTAACCCAAACAATAAACCTAACCATAACACTAAACCCTAACCCTAACCCAAACCCTAACCCTAACCCTCACGCTAACCCTAAACCTAGCCCGTAGCGAAACCCTAAACCTAACCC
>CM069549.1:49060000-49062500 GCA_035773235.1 Eospalax fontanierii | reverse complement strand
CCAAACTCTAACCCAAACCCTAACCCTAATCCTAATCCTAACCCTAACCGTAACCCTAACGCTAACCCTAACACAAACCCTAACCCTAATCCTAACCCTCATCCTAAACCTATTCCTAAACCTAACCCAAACCCAAACACTAACCCTAACCCCAAACATTAATCCAAATCCTAAACATAACCCTAACCCAAACCCAAACCCTAACCCTAACCCTAACCCTAACCCAAAAGCTAACCCTAACGATAACCCTAACCCAAACCTTAACCCTAACCCTAACCCTAAACCTATTCCTAACCCTAACCCTAACCCTAACCCAAACGATAACCCTAACCCTAACCCTAACACTAACCCTAACCCAAACCCTAACCCTAAACTTAACCCTAACCCTAACATTAACGCTAATGCTAACCCTAAACCTAACTCAAACTCAAACCCTAACCCTAAGCCTAACCCTAACCCAACCCCTAATCCTAACCCTAACCATAACCCTAACCATAACCCAACCCCTAACAATAACCGAAACCTAACCCGAACCCAAACCCAAGTCTTAACCCTAACCCTAACCCTGACCCTAACCCTGACTCAAACCCTAAACATAACCCTAACTCTAAAACGAACAAAAACCCTTACCCTAACCCTAAATCTAAGCCAAAACCTAAATCTAACACTAACCCTAACTCTAAACCAAACCCTAACCATAACCCTAAACCTAACCCAAGTCCATACCTTAACCCTAAACCTAAACCTAACCCAAAACCTAAACCTAACACTAACCCAAACCCAAACAAAAAACCCTAACCCTAAATCTAATCCTAACCCTAACACTAACCCAAACCCTAAACCTAACCCTAATCCTAACCCGAAACCTAACACTAATCCTAACCCTAACCCTAACCCTAACCCAAACCCAAACCCTAACCCTTACCCTAACCCTAACCCAAAACCTAACCCTAACCCTAACCCTAATTCAAACCCTAAACCTAACCCTAACCCTCACCCAAACCCTAAACCTAAACCAAATCCTAAACCTAATCCTAACCCTAACCCTAACCCAAAAACTAACCCTGACTCTAACCCAAACCCTAAACCTAACCCTAACCCAAACCCTAACACTAACCCAAACCCTAAACCCAAACCCTAACCCTAAGCCTAACCCAAACCCTAATCCTAACCGAAAACCTAACCATAACCCTAACCCTAACCCAATCTATAACCCTAAACCTAACCTTAACCCTAATGCTAACCCTAAACCTAACTCAAACTCAAAGGCTAACCGTAACCCTAACCCTAACCCAAACACTAACCCAAACCCTAACCTAACCCTAATTCAAACCCTTACCATAACCCTAACTCTAACCCGAACCTAAACCCTTACCCTAACCCTAAACCTAACCCAAAACTAAACCTAACCCTAACCCTAACCCAAACCCTAAACCTAACCCTAAACCTAACCCTAACTCTAACGCTAACCCAAACCCTAAACCTAACCCTAATCCTAACCCTAACCCTAACCCTAATCCTAACCCTAACCCTAACCCTAACCCTAACCCTAACCCTAACCCAAACCCTAAACCTAAACCTAATCCTAACTCTAATTCTAACCCTAATCCTAACACTTACCCTAGCCCTAAGCCTAACCCGAACCGAACACCTAATCCTAACCCTAACCATAACCCTAACCCGAACACAACCCATAACCCTAACCCTAACCGTAACCCAAACCAAAATCCTAACCCTAAAATTAAACCTAACGTTAACCCAAACCCAAACCCTAACCCTAACCCCAAAGATTAACCCAAACCCTAAACATAACCCTAACCCTAAACCTAACCCTAACCCAAACCCTACCCCTAACCCTACCCCTAACCCTAACTCAAACCCTAAACCTAACCCTAACCCTAACCCAAACCGTAACATAAACCTAACCCTAAACCTAATCCTAACCTTAACCCTAACCCAAAAAATAACCCTAACACTAACCCAAACCCTAACCTTAACCCTAACCCTAACCCTAACCCAAACCCTAACCCTAACCCAAAACCGAAACCTAACCCTAACCCAAACACTAAAACAAACCCTAACCCTAACCCTAACCCTATTCCTAACCCTAACCCTAACATTAACCTTAACCCAAACAATAAACCTAACCATAACCCTAAACCCTAACCCTAACCCTAACCCTAACCCTAACACTAACCCTAAACCAAAACCTAAACCTAATCCTCATCCTAACCCTAAACCAAACCCTAACCCTAACCCTATACTTAACCCAAACCCTAACCCTAACCCTAATCCTAAAACTTACCCTAATCCTAAGCCTAACCCTAACCCTAAACCTAACCCAAAACCAAACCCTAAACTTAAGCCTAATCGTAAGCCTAACACTAACCCTAATCCTAATCCAAACCCTAAACTTAACACTAACTCTAAACCTAGCACTAACCCAAATCAAAACCTAAATCTAACCCTAACCTTAACCCAAAACCTAACCCAAACCCTA
>CM069549.1:49050000-49055000 GCA_035773235.1 Eospalax fontanierii | reverse complement strand
CCCTAACCCTAACCCGAACCGAACACCTAATCCTAACCCTAACCATAACCCTAACCCGAACACAACCCATAACCCTAACCCTAATCCTAACCCTAACCCTAACCCTAACCCTAACCCAAAACCTAAACCTAACCCTAACCCAAACCCTAAAACAAACCCTAAACCTAACCCTAACCCTATTCCTAACCCTAACCCTAACATTACCCTTAACCCAAACAATAAACCTAACCATAACACTAAACCCTAACCCTAACCCAAACCCTAACCCTAACCCTCACGCTAACCCTAAACCTAGCCCGTAGCGAAACCCTAAACCTAACCCTAACCCTAAACCAAAACCTAAACCTAATCCTAAACCTAACCCTAAATCAAACCCTAACCCTAAACTTATCCTTAAACCAAACCCTAACCCTAACCCTAATCCTAAACCTAACCCTAACCCTAATCCTAACCCTAAACCTAACCCAAAACCAAACCCTAAACTTAAGCGTAATCGTAACCCTAACCCTAACCCTAACCCAAACCCTAAACTTAACACTAACTCTAAACCTAACACTAACCCTAACCCTAACACTAACCCAAACCATAACCCTAACCCTAACCAAACCAAACCGTAATCCTAACTCTAATCCTAACCCTAACCCTAACCCTAATCCTAACCCTAACCCTAACCCTAACCCTAACCCAAACCCTAAACCTAACCCTAATCCTAACCCTTACCCTAACCGTAATCCTAACCCTAACCCTAACACTAATCCTAACCCTAAATATAAACCTAACACAAAGCCTAACCCTAACCCTAAACCTAACCCAAACCCTAACCCTAAACCTAAGCCTAACCCTTATCCTAACCCTAACCCTAACCCAAAAACTTACCCTAACCCTAACTCAAACCCTAACCTTAACCCTAACCCTAACCCTAACGAAAACCTAACCCTAACCCTAACCCTAACCCCACACCTAAACCTAATCCTTACACAAACCCTAAACCAAACCCTAACCCTAATTCTAAACCTAACCCTATTCCTAACCCTAACCCTAACCCTAACCTTAACCCAAACAATAACCCTAACCCTAACCCTAAACCCTAACCCTAACCCTAACCCTAACCCTAACCCTCACCATAACCCTAACCCTAACTCTAACCCAAACCCTAACCCTAACCCTAACCCTAACCCTGACTCAAACCCTAACCATAACCTAACTCTAACCCGAACAAAAACCCTAACCCTAACCCTAAACCTAAGCCAAAACCTAAACCTAACACTAACCGTAACCCTAAACCAAACCCCAACCATAACCCTAAACCTAACCGTAATCCATACCCAAACCCTAACCCTAAACCTAACCCAAAACCTAAACCTAACACAAACCCTAAATCCTAACCCTAACCCTGAACCTAACCCTAAACCTAACCCAAACACAAAGCCTAAACTTAACCCTAATCGTAACCTTAATACTAACCCTAAACCTAACCCAAACCCTAACCCTAACACTAACCTTAACCCCAACACTAACCCAAACCCTAACACTAACCCAAACCCAAACGAAAACCCTAACCCTAAATCTAATCCTAACCCTAACCCTAACCCTAACCCTAACCCTAACACTAACCCAAACCCTAAACCTAACCCTAATCCTAACCCTAACCCTAACACTAATCCTAACCCTAACCCTAACCCTAACCCAAACCCAACCCCTAACCCTAACCCTAACCCTAACTCAAACCCTAAACCTAACCCTAACCCTCACCCAAACCCTAACCCTAAACCTAACCCTAAACCTAATCCTAACCCTAACCCTAACCCAAAAACTATCCCTGACTCTAACCGAAACCCTAACCCTAACCCTAACCCTAACCCAAACCCTAACACTAACCCAAAATCTAAACCTAACCCTAACCCTAACCCTAATCCAAACCATAACCCTAAGCCTAACCTTAACCCTAATGCTAACTCTAATCCTCACTCAAACTCAAATGCTAACCGTAACCCTAACCCAAAGCCAAAAGCTAATAATAAACCTAACCCTAACCTAACCCTAACCCTAACACTAACCCTAACCCTAACTCTAACCCGAAGCCAAACCATTACCCTAACCCTAAACCTAACCCAAAACCTAAACTTAACCCTAAACCTAACCCTAACCTTAACATTAATCCTACCACTAACACTAACCCAAACCCTAACCCTAACGCTAACCAAACCAAAACCCTAAACCTAACTGTAATCCTATCCCTAAACCTAACCCTAATCCTAACCCTAACACTAACCCTAACCCTAACCCTAACCCTAACACTAAATTTAACCCTTTTCCTAACCCTAACCCTAACCCTAACCTTAAACCTAACATTAACCCAAACAATAACACTAACCCTAACCCTAAACCCTAACCCTAACCCTAACCCCCATGCTAATCCTAATCCTAACCCTAACCCTAACCGTAACCCTAACCCTAACACTCACTCAAACCCTAACCATAACCTTAACTCTAACCCAAAAAAAACCCTAACCCTAACCCTAAACCTAACCCAAAACCTAAACCTAACACTAACCCTATCCCTAAACCCAACCCCAACCCTAACCCTAACCCTAACCCTGACTCAAACACTAACCATAACCTTAACTCTAACCCGAACACAAAACCTAACCCTAACCCTAACACTAAACCAAACCCTAAACCTAACCCTAACTCTAACCCTAATCCTAACCCTAACCCTAACCCTAACAAAAACCCAACCCCTAACACTAACCCTAACCCTAACCCAAACCGTAACCCTAACCCTAACCCTCACCCTAAATCAAACCATAAACCTAACCCTAACCCTAAACCAAACCCTAACCCTAAAACTAACCCTAACCCTAATCCTAACCCTAACCCTAATCCTAACCGAAAACCTAACCCTAACCCTAACCCTAACCCAAACCATAACCCTAACCCTAGCCTTAACCCTAATGCTAAACCTAAACCTAACACAATCTCAAAGACTAACTGTAACACTAACCCTAACCCAACCCAAACCCTAACCCTAACCTAACCCTAACTCAAACCCTAACCATAACCCCAACTCTAACCCGAACCTAAACGCGTAATCTAACCCTAAACCTAACCCAAAATTAAACCTAACCCTAACCCTAACCCTAAGCCAAACCCTAACCCTAACCCAAACACTAAAACAAACCCTAACCCTAACCCTAACCCTATTCCTAACCCTAACCCTAACATTAACCTTAACCCAAACAAGAAACCTAACCATAACCCTAAACCCTAACCCTAACCCTAACCCTAACCCTAACCCTAACCCTAACCCAACCCCTAACCCTAAACCTAACCCTAACCCAAACCCTAACCCTAAGCCTAAACCTAACCCTAATTCTAACCCTAATCCTAAACCTAACCCTAACCCTAACCCTAAACCTAATCCTAAACCTAACCCAAAACTAAACCCTAAACTTAAGCCTAATCGTAAGCCTAACACTAACCCTAGCCCTAACCCAAACCCTAAACTTAACACTAACTCTAAACCTAGCACTAACCCAAATCAAAACCTAAACCTAACCCTAACCTTAACCCAACACTAAAACAAACCCTAACCCCAGCCCTAACCCTATTCCTAACCCTAACCCTAACATTAACCTTAACCCAAACAATAAATCTAACCATAACCCTAAACCCTAACCCTAACCCTAACCCTAACCCTAACCCTAACCCTCACGCTAACCCTAAACCTAGCCCGTACCCAAACCCTAACCCTAACACTAAACCTAAACCAAAACCTAAACCTAATCCTAAACCTATCCCTAATCCAAACCCTAAACATAACCCTAACCCAAACCCAAACCCTAACCCTAACCCTAACCCTAACCCAAACGCTAAACCTAACGCAAACCCTAACCCACACCCTAACCCTAACCCTAACCCTATTCCTAACCCTAACCCTAACCCTAACCCAAACCCTAACCCTAACCCTAACCCACACCCTAACCCAAACCCTAACCCTAAACCTAACCAAAACCCTAACATTAACGCTAATGCTAACCCTAAACCTAACTCAAACTCAAACCCTAACCATAAGCCTAACCCTAACCCAACCCCTAATCCTAACCCTAACCATAACCCTAACCATAACCCAACCCCTAACAATAACCCTAAACCTAACCCGAACCCAAACCCAAGCCTTAACCCTAAGCCTAACCCTAACCCTAACCCTAACACTAACCTTAACCATAGCCTTAGCACAAACCCTAAACCTTACCCTAACCCTAACCCAAACCCTAACACTAAACCAAACCCTAACCCTAACCCTATTCCAAACCCTAAAACTAAACCTAACCCTAACCCTAATCCTAAACCTAACCCGAACCCAAAAACTAACCATGACCCTAACCCAAACCCTAACACTAACCCTAACCCTAACCCAAACCCTAACCTTAACCCTAACACTAACCCTAACCCAAACCCTAATCCTAACCCTAAACCTAACCCAAAACCTAAACCTAACACTAACCCAAACCTAAAACAAACCCTAAACCTAACCCTAACCCTATTCCTAACCCTAACCCTAACATTACCCTTAACCCAAACAATAAACCTAACCATAACCCTAAACCCTAAACCTAAACCTTACCCTAACCCTAACCCTAACCCTCACCCTAACACTAAAACAAATCAAAACATAAAACTAACATTAACCCTAACCCAAACCAATCCCTAACCCTAACCCTAACCCTAACCCAAACCCTAACCCTAACCCTAACCCAAACTCAAACCCTAAAATTAACCCTAATCGTAACCCTAACCCTAACCCTAACCATAACCCAAACCCTAAACTTAACACTAACGCTAACATTAACCGAAATCAAAACCTAAACCTAACCCTAACCCAAACCCTAACCCTAAACCTAAACCTAACCCAAACCCTAACCCTAACCATAACCATAACCCAAAACCTAACCTTATCCCTAACCATAACCCTAACCCTAATCAAACCATAACACAAC
>CM069549.1:49040000-49042500 GCA_035773235.1 Eospalax fontanierii | reverse complement strand
TAACGCTAATGCTAACCCTAAACCTAACTCAAACTCAAACCCTAACCATAAGCCTAACCCTAACCCAACCCCTAATCCTAACCCTAACCATAACCCTAACCATAACCCAACCCCTAACAATAACCCTAAACCTAACCCGAACCCAAACCCAAGCCTTAACCCTAACCCTAACCCTAACCCTAACCCTAACACTAACCCTAACCATAACCTTAACACAAACCCTAAACCTAACCCTAACCCTAACCCAAACCCCAACACTAAACCAAACCCTAACCCTAACCCTAACCCAAACCCTAAAACTAAACCTAACCCTAACCCTAATCCTAAACCTAACCCGAACCCAAAAACTAACCATGACCCTAACCCAAACCCTAACACTAACCCTAACCCTAACCCAAACCCTAACCTTAACCCTAACACTAACCCTAACCCAAACCCTAATCCTAACCCTAAACCTAACCCAAAACCTAAACCTAACACTAACCCAAACCTAAAACAAACCCTAAACCTAACCCTAACCCTATTCCTAACCCTAACCCTAACATTACCCTTAACCCAAACAATAAACCTAACCATAACCCTAAACCCTAAACCTAAACCTTACCCTAACCCTAACCCTAACCCTCACCCTAACACTAAAACAAATCAAAACATAAAACTAACATTAACCCTAACCCAAACCAATCCCTAACCCTAACCCTAACCCTAACCCAAACCCTAACCCTAACCCTAACCCAAACTCAAACCCTAAAATTAACCCTAATCGTAACCCTAACCCTAACCCTAACCATAACCCAAACCCTAAACTTAACACTAACGCTAACATTAACCGAAATCAAAACCTAAACCTAACCCTAACCCAAACCCTAACCCTAAACCTAAACCTAACCCAAACCCTAACCCTAACCATAACCATAACCCAAAACCTAACCTTATCCCTAACCATAACCCTAACCCTAATCAAACCATAACACAACCCTAACCTTAACCCTAATGCTAACCCTAAACCTAACCCTCACCCAAACCCTAACCCTAAACCTAACCCTAAACCTAATCCTAATCCTATCCCTAACCAAAACACTAACCCTGACTCTAACCCAAACCCTAACCCCAAACCTAACCTTAACCCCAACCCTAACACTAACCCAAAACCTTAACCTAACACTCACCCTAATCCTTACCCAAACCATAACCCTAACCCTAACCTTAACCCTAATGCTAACCCTAAACCTAACTCAAACTCAAAGGCTAACCGTAACACTAACCCTAACCCAAACCCTAACCCTAACCCTAACCTAACCCTAATTCAATCCCTAACCATAACCATAACTCTAACCCGAACCTAAACCCTTACCCTAACCCTAAACGTAACCCAAAACTAAACCTAACCCTAACTCTAACCCAACCCCTAATCCTAACCCTAACCCTAACCCTAACCCTAACCCTAACCCTAACCCTAACCGAAACCCTAAACCTAAACCTAATCCTAACCCTAACTCTAACCCTAATCCTAACCCTTACCCTAACCCTAAATCTAACCCGAACCCAACACCTAATCCTAACCCTAACCATAACCCTAACCCGAACACAACACATAACCCTAACACTAACCCTAACCCAAACCCAAACCCTTACCCTAAACCTAAACCTAACCTTAACCCAAACCCAAACCCTAACCCTAACCCCAAACATTAACCCAAACCCTAAACATAGCCCTAACCCAAACCCAAACCCTAAACCGGACCCTAAACCAAACGCTTACCCTAACGCTAACCCTAACCGAAACCCTAACCCTAACCCTAATCCTAACCCTATTTCTAAACCTAACCCTAACCCAAACCCTAACCCTAACACGAATCCTAACCCAAACCCTAACCCAAACCCTAACCCTAACACTAAACCTAAACCAAAACCTAAACCTAATCCTAAACCTAACCCTAAACCAAAGCCTAACCCTAACCCTATTCTTAACCCAAACCCTAAACCTAATCCTAAACCTATCCCTAAACCTAAAGCTAACATTAACCCAAACCCAAACCCTAACCCTAACCCCAAACATTAACCCAAACCCTAAACATAACCCTAACCCAAACCCTAACCCTAAACCTTACCCTAACCCTAATCCTAACCCTAACCCGAACCCAAAAACTAACCCTGACCCTAACCCAAACCCTAACACTAACCCTAACCCTAACCCTAACCCAAACATTAATCCTAACCGAAAACCTAACCCTAACCCTAACCCTAACCCAAACTATAAAGCTAACCCTAACCTTAACCCTAATGCTAACCCTAAACCTAACTCAAACTCAAAGGCTAACCGTAACCCTAACCATAACCCAAACACTAACCCTAACCCTAACCTAACCCTAATTCAAACCCTTACGATAACCCTAACTCTAACCCGAACCTAAACCCTTACCCTAACCCTAAACCTAACCCAAAACTAAACCTAACCCTAACCCTAACCCTGAACCAAACCCTAACCCTAAACCTAAAC
>CM069549.1:49020000-49032500 GCA_035773235.1 Eospalax fontanierii | reverse complement strand
AACCCTAAACCTAACTCAAACTCAAACCCTAACCCTAAGCCTAACCCTAACCCAACCCCTAATCCTAACCCTAACCCTAACCCTAACCCGAACCCAACCCCTAACCCTAACACTAACCCTAACGTGAAAACAAACCCAAGACTTAACCCTAAACCTAACCCTAACCCAAACCCTACCCCTAACCCTACCCCTAACACTAAGTCAAACCCTAAACCTAACCCTAACCCGAACCCAAACATTAACATAAACCTAACCCTAACCCTAATCCTAACCTTAACCCTAACCCAAAAAATAACCCTAACACTAACCCAAACCCTAACCTTAACCCTAACACTAACCTTAACCCAAACCCTAACCCTAACCCAAAACCTAAACCTAACCCTAACCAAACACTAAAACAAAACCTAACCCTAACCCTAAACCTATTCCTAACCCTAACCCTAACATTAACCTTAACCCAAACAATAAACCTAACCATAACTCTAAACCCTAACCCTAAACCTAACCCTAACCCTAACCCTAACCCTAACCCTAACCTTAACCCTCACGATAACCCTAAACCTAGCCCGTACCCAAACCCTAACCCTAACCCTAACCCTAACCTTAACCCTCACGATAACCCTAAACCTAGCCCGTACCCAAACCCTAACCCTAACACTAAACCTAAACCAAAACCTAAACATAATCCTAAACCTAACCCTAAACCAAACCCTAACCCTAACCCTATCCTTAACTCAAACCCTAACCCTAACCCTAATCCTAAACCTAACCCTAACCCTAACCCTAACCCTAACCCTAAACCTAACCCAAAACCAAACCCTAACCCTAACCCTAACCCTAACCCTAACCCTAACCCTAACCCTAATCCTAAACCTAACCCTAACCCTAACCCTAACCCTAACCCTAACCCTAACCTAATCCTAACCCTAACCTTAACCCAAACTCTAACCCAAACCCTAAACCTAATCCTAAACCTAACCCTAAACCTAACCCTAACCCCTACCCTAACACGAACCCTAACCCTAATCCTAACCCTCATCCTAAACCTATTCCTAACCTTAACCCAAACCCAAACACTAACCCTAACCCCAAACATTAATCCAAATCCTAAACATAACCCTAACCCAAACCCAAACCCTAAACCTAACCCTAACCCTAACCCAAACGCTAACCCTAACGATAACCCTAACCCAAACCCTAACCCTAACCCTATTCCTAACCCTAACCCTAACCCTAACCCAAACCCTAACCCTAACCCTAACCCTAATCCTAAACCTAACCCTAACCCTAACCCAAACCCTAACCCTAAACTTAACCCTAACCCTAACATTAACGCTAATGCAAACCCTAAACCTAACTCAATCTCAAACCCTAACCGTAAGCCTAACCCTAACCCAACCCCTAATCCTAACCCGATCCATAACCCTAACCATAACCCAACCCCTAACAATAACCCTAAACCTAACCCGAACCCAAACCCAAGCCTTAACCCTAACCCTAACACTGACCCAAACCCTAACCCTAACCCTAACCCTAAACTTAACCTTAAAACAAACCCTAACCCTAACCCTAACCCTAACCCAAACCCTAACACTAAACCTAACCCTAACCCTAACCCTAACCCAAACCCTAACACTAAACCTAACCCTAACCCTAATCCTAACCCTTACCCTTACCCAAAAACTTACCCTAACCCTAACCCAAACCCTTACCTTAACCCTAACATTTACCCTAACCCTAACCCTAACCCTAACCCAAAACCCAAACCTAACCCTAAACCAAACCCTAAAACAAACCCTAAACCTAACCCTAACCCTATTCCTAACCCTAACCCTAACATTACACTTAACCCAAACAATAAACCTAACCATAACCCTAAACCCTAACCCTAACCCTAACCCTAACCCTAACCCTAACCCTCATGCTAATCCTAAACCTAGCCCGTAGCCAAACCCTAAACCTAACACTAAACCAAAACCAAAACCTAAACCTAATCCTAAACCTAACCCTAAATCAAAACCTAACCCTAAAACTATCCTTAACCCAAACCCTAACCCTAACCCTAATCCTAAACCTAACCCTAACCCTAAATCTAACCCTAACCCTAACCCAAAACCAAACCCTAAACTTAAGCTTAATTGTAACCCCAACCCTAACCCTAACCCAAACCCTAAACTTAACACTAACTCTAACCCTAACACTAACCCTAACCCTAACACTAACCGAAACCATAACCCTAACCCTAACGCAAACCAAACCATAACCCTAACTCTAATCCTAACCCTAACCCTAACCCTAATCCTAACCCTAACCCTACCCCTAACCCAAACCCTAAACCTAACCCTAATCCTAACCCTAACCCTAACCGTAATCCTAACCCTAACCCTAACCCTAACCCTAACCCTAAACATAAACCTAACTCAAAGCCTAACCTTAACCCTAAACCTAACCCAAACCCTAACCCTAAACCTAAGCCTAACCCTAATCCTAACCCTAACCCTAACCCAAAAACTTACCCTAACCCTAACTCAAACCCTAACCTTAACCCTAACCCTAACCTTAACGAAAACCTAACCTTAACTCTAACCCTAACCCAAAACCTAAACCTAACCCGTACCCAAACCCTAAACCAAACCCTAACCCTAATCCTAAACCTAACCCTATTCCTAAACCCTAACCCTAAACCTAACCTTAACCCAAATAATAACCCTAACCCTAACCCTAAACCCTAAACCTAACCCTAAACCTAACCCTAACCCTCACCATAACCCTAAACCTAACCCTAACCCAAACCCTAACCCTAACCCTAACCCTAACCCTGACTCAAAGCCCTAACCATAACCCTAACTCTAACCCGAACAAAAACCCTAACCCTAACCCTAAACCTAAGCCAAAACCTAAACCTAACACTAACCCTAACCCTAAACCAAACCCCAACCATAACCCTAAACGTAACCGTAATCCATACCCTAACCCTAACCCTAAACCTAACCCAAAATATAAACCTAACACTAAACCTAAATCCTAACCCTAACCCTGACCCTAACCCTAAACCTAACCCAAACACAAAGCCTAAACTTAACCCTAATCGTAACCTTAATACCAACCCTAAACCTAACCCAAACCCTAACCCTAACACTAACCTTAACCCTAACACTAACCCAAAGCATAACACTAACCCAAACCCAAACCAAAACCCTAACCCTAACTCTAATCCTAACCCTAACCCTAACCCAAACCCTAAACCTAACCCTAATCCTAACCCTAAACCTAACCCTAACCCTCACCATAACCCTAAACCTAACCCTCACCCAAACCCTAACCCTAAACCTAACCCTAAACCTAATCCTAACCCTAACCCTAATCCAAAAACTAACCCTGACTCTAACCCAAACCCGAACCCTAACCCTAACCCTAACCCAATCCCTAACACTAACCCAAAACCTAAACCTAACCCTAACCCTAACCCTAACCCTAACCCAAACCATAACCCTAACCCTAACCTTAACCTTAATGCTAACCCTAAACCTAACTCAAACCCAAAGGCTAACCGTAACCCTAACCCTAAACCAAACTCTAACCCTAACCCTAACCTAACCCTAATTCAAACCCTAACCATAACCATAACTCTAACCCGAAACTAAACCCTTACCCTAACCCTAAACTTAACCCAAAACTAAACCTAACCCTAACCCTAACCCTCACCCAAACCCTAACCCTAACCCTAAACCTAACCCTAACTCTAACGCTAACCCAAACCCTAAACCTAACCATAATCCTAACCCTAACCCTAACCCTAATCCTAACCCTAACCCTAACCCTAACCCTAACCCTAACCCAAACCCTAAACCTAAACCTAATCCTAACCCTAACTCTAACCCTAATCCTATCCCTTACCCTTACCCTAAATCTAACCCGAACCCTACACCTCACCCTAACCCTAACCATAACCCTAACCCGAACACAACACATAACCCTAACACTAACCCTAACCCAAACCCAAATCCTTACCCTAAACCTAAATCTAACCTTAACCCAAACCCAAACCCTAACCCTAACCCCAAACATTAACCCAAACCCTAAACAGAACCCTAACCCAAACGCTAACCCTAACACTAACCCAAACCCTAACCCTAACCCTAACCCTAACCCTATTCCTAACCCTAACCCTAACCCAAACCCTACCCCTAACACTAACCCTAACCCTAACCCAAACCCTAACCCTAACACTAAACCTAAACCAAAACCTAAACCTAATCCTAAACCTAACCCTAAACCAAACCCTAACCCTAAAACTTACCCTAACCCTAACCCAAACCCAAACCCTAACCCTAACCCCAAACATTAATCCAAACCCTAACGCTAACCCTAACCCAAACCCTAACCCTAACCCTAACCCTGACTCAAACCCTAACCATAACCCTAACTCTAACCCGAACACAAACCCTAACCCTAACCCTAAACCGAACCCAAAACCTAAACCTAACACTAACCCTAACCCTAAACCAAACCCCAACCCTAACCCTAAACCTAACCGTAAGCCAAACCCTAACCCTAACCCTAACCCTAACACTAAATTTAACCCTTTTCCTAACCCTAACCCTAACCCTAACCTTAAACCTAACATTAACCCAAACAATAACACTAACCCTAACCCTAACCCTAATCCTAACCCTAAACCTATTCCTAACCCTAACCCTAACCCTAATCTGAACCCAGACAATAACCCTAACACTAACACTAAACCCTAACTCTAACCCTAACCCTAACCCTAATCCTAACCCTAACCCTAACCCTAATCCTAACCCTAACCCTAATCCGAACCCGAACCCAACCACTAATCCTAACCCTAACCCTAACCTAACCCGAACCCAACTCCTATCCCTAACCCTAAACCTAACCCAAACCCAAACCCTAACCCTAAAACTTACCCTAACCCTAACCCAAACCCAAACCCTAACCCAAACCCCAAACATTAATCCAAACCCTAACGCTAACCCTAACCCAAACCCTAACCCTAACCCTAACCCTAACCCTGACTCAAACCCTAACCATAACCCTAACTCTAACCCGAACACAAACCCTAACCCTAACCCTAAACCGAACCCAAAACCTAAACCTAACACTAACCCTAACCCTAAACCAAACCCCAACCCTAACCCTAAACCTAACCGTAAGCCAAACCCTAACCCTAACCCTAACACTAAATTTAACCCTTTTCCTAACCCTAACCCTAACCCTAACCTTAAACCTAACATTAACCCAAACAATAACACTAACCCTAACCCTAAACCCTAACCCTAACCCTAACCCTAATGCTAATCCTAATTCTAACCCTAACCCTAACCGTAACCCTAACCCTAACACTCACTCAAACCCTAACCATAACCTTAACTCTAACCCAAAAAAAACCCTAACCCTAACCCTAAACCTAACCCAAAACCTAAACCTAACACTAACCCTATCCCTAAACCCAACCCCAACCCTAAACCTAACCCTAACCCTGACTCACACACTAACCATAACCTTAACTCTAACCCGAACACAAAACCTAACCCTAACCCTAACACTAAACCAAACCCTAAACCTAACCCTAACTCTAACCCTAATCCTAACCCTAACCCTAACCCTAACCCAAACCCAACCCCTAACACTAACCCTAACCCTAACCCAAACCGTAACCCTAACCCTAACCCTCACCCTAAATCAAACCATAAACCTAACCCTAACCCTAAACCAAACCCTAACCCTAAAACTAACCCTAACCCTAATCCTAACCCTAACCCTAATCCTAACCGAAAACCTAACCCTAACCCTAACCCTAACCCAAACCATAACCCTAACCCTAACCTTAACCCTAATGCTAAACCTAAACCTAACTCAATCTCAAAGACTAACTGTAACACTAACCCTAACCCAACCCAAACCCTAACCCTAACCTAACCCTAACTCAAACCCTAACCATAACCCCAACTCTAACCCGAACCTAAACGCGTAATCTAACCCTAAACCTAACCCAAAATTAAACCTAACCCTAACCCTAACCCTAAGCCAAACCCTAACCCTAACCCAAAACCTAAACCTAACCCTAACCCAAACACTAAAACAAACCCTAACCCTAACCCTAACCCTATTCCTAACCCTAACCCTAACATTAACCTTAACCCAAACAAGAAACCTAACCATAACCCTAAACCCTAACCCTAACCCTAACCCTAACCCTAACCCTAACCCTAACCCTAACCCTAACACTAATCCTAACCCAAACCCTAACCCAAACCCTAACCCTAACACTAAACCTAAACCAAAACCTAAACCTAATCCTAAACCTAACCCTAAACCAAAGCCTAACCCTAACCCTATTCCTAACCCTAACCCTAACCCTAACCCAAACCCTAACCCTAACCCTAAACCTAACCCACACCCTAACCCAAACCCTAACCCTAAACCTAACCCTAACCCTAACATTAACGCTAATGCTAACCCTAAACCTAACTCAAACTCAAACCCTAACCATAAGCCTAACCCTAACCCAACACCTAATCCTAACCCTAACCATAACCCTAACCATAACCCAACCCCTAACAATAACCCTAAACCTAACCCGAACCCAAACCCAAGCCTTAACCCTAACCCTAACCCTAACCCTAACCCTAACCCTAACCCTAACCCTAACCATAACCTTAACACAAACCCTAAACCTAACCCTAACCCTAACCCAAACCCTAACACTAAACCAAACCCTAACCCTAACCCTAACCCAAACCCTAAAACTAAACCTAACCCTAACCCTAATCCTAAACCTAACCCGAACCCAAAAACTAACCCTGACCCTAACCCAAACCCTAACACTAACCCTAACCCTAACCCAAACCCTAACCTTAACCCTAACACTAACCCTAACCCAAACCCTAATCCTAACCCTAAACCTAACCCAAAACCTAAACCTAACACTAACCCAAACCTAAAACAAACCCTAAACCTAACCCTAACCCTATTCCTAACCCTAACCCTAACATTACCCTTAACCCAAACAATAAACCTAACCATAACCCTAAACCCTAAACCTAAACCTTACCCTAACCCTAATCCTAACCCTCACGCTAACCCTAAACCTAGACCGTAGCCAAAACCTAAACCTAACCCTAAACCTAACCCTAAATCAAATCCTAACCCTAAACCTATCCTTAACCCAAACCCTAACCCTAACTTTAATCCTAAACCTAACCCTAACCCTAACACTAACCCTAACCCTAACACTAATTCAAACCATAACCCTAACCCTAACGCAAACAAAACCTTAACCCTAACTCTAATCCTTACCCTAACCCTAACCCTAATCCTAACCCTAACCCTAACCCAAACCCTAAACTTAACACTCACTCTAACCCTAACACTAACCCTAACCCTAACACTAACCCAAACCATAACCCTAACCCTAACGCAAACAAAACCATAACCCTAACTCTAATCCTTACCCTAAACCTAACCCTAATCCTAACCCTAACCCTAACACTAACCCTAACCCAAACCCTAACCCTAACCCTAACCCTAATCCTAATCATACCCATAACGCTAACCGCAACCCATACCCTAACCTTAATCCATACACTAACCCTTACACTAACGCTATCCCTAACCCTAACCCTTACCCTATCCCTTAACCATAACCCAAACCCTAACCCTAACCCTAACCCTCACCCTAACACTAAAACAAATCAAAACATAAAACTAACATTAACCCTAACCCAAACCAATCCCTAACCCTAACCCTAACCCAAACCCTAACCCTAACCCTAACCCAAACTCAAACCCTAAAATTAACCCTAATCGTAACCCTAACCCTAACCCTAACCATAACCCAAACCCTAAACTTAACACTAACGCTAACATTAACCGAAATCAAAACCTAAACCTAACCCTAACCCAAACCCTAACCCTAAACCTAAACCTAACCCAAACCCTAACCCTAACCATAACCATAACCCAAACCCTAACCTTATCCCTAACCATAACCCTAACCCTAATCAAACCATAACACAACCCTAACCTTAACCCTAATGCTAACCCTAAACCTAACCCTCACCCAAACCCTAACCCTAAACCTAACCCTAAACCTAATCCTAATCCTATCCCTAACCAAAACACTAACCCTGACTCTAACCCAAACCCTAACCCTAAACCTAACCCTAACCCAAACCCTAACACTAACCCAAAACCTTAACCTAACATTAACCCTAAACCTAACCCAAACCATAATCCTAACCCTAACCTTAACCCTAATGCTAACCCTAAACCTAACTCAAACTCAAAGGCTAACCGTAACACTAACCCTAACCCAAACCCTAACCCTAACCCTAACCTAACCCTAATTCAATCCCTAACCATAACCATAACTCTAACCCGAACCTAAACCCTTACCCTAACCCTAAACGTAACCCAAAACTAAACCTAACCCTAACTCTAACCCAACCCCTAATCCTAACCCTAACCCTAACCCTAACCCTAACCCTAACCCTAACCCTAACCGAAACCCTAAACCTAAACCTAATCCTAACCCTAACTCTAACCCTAATCCTAACCCTTACCCTAACCCTAAATCTAACCCGAACCCAACACCTAATCCTAACCCTAACCATAACCCTAACCCGAACACAACACATAACCCTAACACTAACCCTAACCCAAACCCAAACCCTTACCCTAAACCTAAACCTAACCTTAACCCAAACCCAAACCCTTACCCTAACCCCAAACATTAACCCAAACCCTAAACATAGCCCTAACCCAAACCCAAACCCTAAACCGAACCCTAAACCAAACGCTAACCCTAACGCTAACCCTAACCGAAACCCTAACCCTAACCCTAATCCTAACCCTATTTCTAACCCTAACCCTAACCCAAACCCTAACCCTAACACTAATCCTAACCCAAACCCTAACCCAAACCCTAACCCTAACACTAAACCTAAACCAAAACCTAAACCTAATCCTAAACCTAACCCTAAACCAAAGCCTATCCCTAACCCTACTCTTAACCCAAACCCCAACCCCAATCCTAAACCTATCCCTAAACCTAAACCTAACATTAACCCAAACCCAAACCCTAACCCTAACCCCAAACATTAACCCAAACCCTAAACATAACCCTAACCCAAACCCTAACCCTAAACCTTACCCTAACCCTAATCCTAACCCTAACCCGAACCCAAAAACTAACCCTGACCCTAACCCAAATCCTAACACTAACCCTAACCCTAACCCTAACCCAAACATTAATCCTAACCGAAAACCTAACCCTAACCCTAACCCTAACCCAAACTATAAAGCTAACCCTAACCTTAACCCTAATGCTAACCCTAAACCTAACTCAAACTCAAAGGCTAACCGTAACCCTAACCATAACCCAAACACTAACCCTAACCCTAACCTAACCCTAATTCAAACCCTTACGATAACCCTAACTCTAACCCGAACCTAAACCCTTACCCTAACCCTAAACCTAACCCAAAACTAAACCTAACCCTAACCCTAACCCTGAACCAAACCCTAACCCTAAACCTAAACCTAACCCTACCTCTAACACTAACCCAAAGCCTAAACCTAACCCTAATCCTAATCCTAACCCTAACCCTTACCCTAATCCTAACCCTAACCCTAACCCTAACCCTAACCCAAACCCTAAACATAAACCTAATCCTAACCCTAACTCTAACCCTAACCCTAACCCTAACCCTAATCCTAACCCTAACCCTAACCCTAAACCAAACCCTAAACCTAAACCTAATCCTAACCCTAATCCTAACACTTACCCTAACCCTAACCCTAACCCGAACCGAACACCTAATCCTAACCCTAACCATAACCCTAACTCGAACACAACCCATAACACTAACCCTAA
Organism: Eospalax fontanierii; assembly: GCA_035773235.1. Classification (NCBI taxonomy): domain Eukaryota; kingdom Metazoa; phylum Chordata; class Mammalia; order Rodentia; family Spalacidae; genus Eospalax; species Eospalax fontanierii. The sequence continues at coordinate 49,022,599 of CM069549.1, read as the reverse complement.
CCCTAACCCAAACAAAAATCCTAACCCTAAACCTAAACCTAACCTTAACCCAAACCCAAACCCTAACCCTAACCCCAAACATTAACCCAAACGCTAAACAGAACCCTAACCCAAACCCAAACCCTAACCCTAACCCTAACCCTAAACCAAACGCTAACCCTAATGCTAACCCTAACCCAAACCCTAACCCTAACCCTAACCCTAACCCTAACCCTATTCCTAACCCTAACCCTAACTTTAACCCAAACCCAAACCCTAACCCTAACCCTAACCCTAACCCAAAAAATAACCCTAACACTAACCCAAAACCTAAACTTAACCCTAACCCTAACCCTAACCCAAACCCTAACCTTAACCCAAAACCTAAACCTAACCCTAACGCAAACACTAAAACAAACCCTAACCCTAACCCTAAACCTATTCCTAACCCTAACCCTAACATTGACCTTAACCCAAACAATAAAACTAACCATAACCCTAAACCCTAACCCTAACCCTAACCATAACCCTAAACCTCATGGTAACCCTAAACCTAGCCCGTACCCAAACCCTAACACTAACACTAACCCTAAACCAAAACCTAAACCTAAACCTAATCCTAAACCTAACCCTAAACCAAACCCTAACCCTAACCCTATCCTTAACCCAAACCCTAACCCTAACCCTAATCCTAAACCTAACCCTAATCCTAACCCTAACCCTAACCCTAAACCTAACCCAAAACCAAACCCTAAACTTAAGCCTAATCGTAAGCCTAACACTAACTCAAACCCTAACCCAAACCCTAAACTTAACACTAACTCTAAACCTAGAACTAACCCAAATCAAAACCTAAACCTAACCCTAACCTTAACCCAAACCCTAACCCAAACCCTAACCCTAACCCTAATCCTAACCCTAACCGTAACCCTCACCCTAACCCTAACCCAAACCCTAACCCTAATCTTAACCCTAATCCTAAACCTATTCCTAACCCTAACCAAAACCCAACCCCTAACCCTAACCCTAACCCTAACCCTAACCCTAACCCAAACACTAACCCTAAACCTAACCCTAACCCTAACCCAAACCCAAACACTAAACCTAACCCTAACCCTAATCCTAACCCTAACGCTAACCCAGAAACTAACCCTAAGCCTAACCCAAACCCTAACCCTAACCCTAACCCTAACCTTAACCCAACCCCTAACCCTAAACCTAACCCTAAACCAAACCCTAAACCTAACCCTATTCTTAACTCAAACCCTAACACTAACCCTAATCCTAAACCTAACCCTAACCTTGACACTAACCCTAACCGTAAACCTAACCCAAAACCGAACCCTAAACTTAAGCCTAAACGTAAGCCTAACAGTAACCCTAACCCTAACCCAAACCCTAAACTTAACACTAACTCTAAACCTAGCACTAACCCAAATCAAACCTAAACCTAACCCTAACCTTAACCCAAACTCTAACTCAAACCCTAACCCTAATCCTAATCCTAACCCTAACCGTAACCCTAACGCTAACCCTAACACAAACCCTAACCCTAATCCTAACCCTCATCCTAAACCTATTTCTAACCCTAACCCAAACAAAAACACTAACCCTAACCCCAAACATTAATACAAGTCCTAAACATAACCCTAACCCAAACCCAAACCCTAACCCTAACCCTAACCCTAACCCAAACGCTAACCCTAACGATAACCCTAACCCAAACCCTAAGCCTAACCCTAAACCTATTCCTAACCCTAACCCTAACCCTAACCCAAACCCTAACCTTAAACCTAACCTTAACACTAACCCTAACCCAAACCCTAACCCTAAACTTAACCCTAACCCTAACATTAACGCTAATGCTAACCCTAAACCTAACTCAAACTCAAACCCTAACCCTAAGCCTAACCCTAACCCAACCCCTAATCCTAACCCTAACCATAACCCTAACCATAACCCAACCCCTAACAATAACCCTAACCCTAACCCTAACCCTAACCCAAACCCTAACACTAAACCTAACCCTAACCCTAATCCTAACCCTAACCCTAACCCAAAAACTAACCCTAACCCTAACCCAAACCCTAACCTTAACACTAACATTAACCCTAACCCAAACCCTAACCCTAACCCTAACCCTAACCCTAACCCTAACCCAAAACCTAAACCTAACCCTAACCCAAACCCTAAAACAAACCCTAAACCTAACCCTAACCCTATTTCTATCCCTAACCCTAACATTACACTTAACCCAAACAATAAACCTAACCATAACCCTAAACCTTAACCCTAACCCTAACCCTAACCCTAACCCTCACGCTAACCCTAAACCTAGCACGTAGCCAAACCCTAAACCTAACACTAAACCTAAACCAAAACCTAAACCTAATCCTAAACCTAACCCTAAATCAAACCCTAACACTAAACCTATCCTTAACCCAAACCCTAACCCTAACCCTAATCCTAAACCTAACCCTAACCCAAAACCTAACCCTAACCCTAAACCAAAACCAAACCCTAAACTTAAGCCTAATCGTAACCCTAACCCTAACCCTAATCCAAACCCTAAACTTAACAGTAACTCTAACCCTAACATTAACCCTAACCCTAACCCTAA
>CM069549.1:49012500-49015000 GCA_035773235.1 Eospalax fontanierii | reverse complement strand
AACCCTAACCCTAACCCTAACCCTAACCCTATTCCTAACCCTAACCCTAACCCAAACCCTAACCCTAACACTAACCCTAACCCTAACCCTAACCCAAACCCTAACCCTAAGACTAAACGTAAACCAAAACCTAAACCTAATCCTAAACCTAACCCTAAAGCAAAGCCTAACCCTAACCCTATTCTTAACGCAAACCCTAACCCTAACCCTAATCCTAAACCTAACCCTAACCCTACCCTGAACCCAAAAACTAACCCTGAACCTAACCCAAACCCAAACACTAACCCTAACCCTAACCCTAACCCAAACCCTAACCCTAAACCTTACCCTAACCCTAATCCTAACCCTAACCCGAACCCAAAAACTAACCCTGACCCTAACCCAAACCCTAACACTAACCCTAACCCTAACCCTAACCCAAACCCTAATCCTAACCGAAAACCTAACCCTAACCCTAACCCTAACCCAAACTGTAACCCTAACCCTAACCTTAACCCTAATGCTAACACTAAACCTAACTCAAAATCAAAGGCTAACCGTAACCCTAATCCTAACCCAAAGACTAACCCTAACCCTAACCTAACCCTAATTCAAACCCTTACCATAACCCTAACTCTAACCCGAACCTAAACCCTTACCCGAACCCTAAACCTAACCCAAAACTAAACCTAACCCTAACCCTAACCGTAACCCAAACCCTAACCCTAACCCTAAACCTAACCCTAACTCTAACTCTAACGCTAACCCAAACCCTAAACCTAACCCTAATCCTAACCCTAACCCTAACCCTAATCATAACCCTAACCCTAACCCAAACCCTAAACCTAATCCTAACCCTAACTCTAACCCTAATCCTAACACTTACGCTAAACCTAACCCTAACGCGAACCGAACACCTAATCCTAACCCTAACCATAACCCTAACCCGAACACAACCCATAACCCTAACCCTAACCCTAACCCAAACCAAAATCCTAACCCTAAACCTAAACCTAACCTTAACCCAAACCCAAACCCTAACCCTAACCCCAAACATTAACCCAAACCCTAAACATAACCCTAACCCAAACCCAAACCCTAACCCTAACCCTAACCCTAACCCAAACGCTAACCATAACGCTAACCCTAACCCAAACCCTAACCCTAACTTTAACCCTAAACCTATTCCTAACCCTAACCCTAACTTTAACCCAAACCCTAACCCTAAACCTAACCCTAACCCTAACACAAACCCAAATCCTAACCCTAACCCTAACAATAACCCAAACCATAAACCTAACCCTAACATTAACGCTAATGCTAACCCTAAACCTAAATCAAACTCAAACCCTAACCCTAAGCCTAACCCTAACCCAACCCCTAATCCTAACCCTAACCCTAACCCTAACCCGAACCCAACCCCTAACCCTAACCCTAACCCTAACCCGAAAACAAACCCAAGCCTTAACCCTAAACCTAATCCTAACCCAAACCCTACCCCTAACCCTAACTCAAACCCTAAACCTAACCCTAACCCTAACCCAAACCCTAACATAAACCTAACCCTAACACTAATCCTAACCTTAACCCTAACCCAAAAAATAACCCTAACACTTACCGAAACCCTAACCTTAACCGTAACCCTAACCCTAACCCAAACCCTAACCCTAACCCAAAACCTAAACCTAACCCTAACAAACACTAAAACAAACCCTAAACCTAACCCTAACCCTATTCCTAACCCTAACCCTAACATTAACCTTAACCCAAACAATAAACCTAACCATAACCCTAAACCCTAACCCTAACGCTAACCCTAACCCTCACGCTAACCCTAAACCTAGCCCGTACCCAAACCCTAACCCTAACACTAAACCTAAACCAAAACTAAACCTAATCCTAAACCTAACCCTAAACCAAACCCTAACCCTAACCCTATCCTTAACTCAAACCCTAACCCTAACCCTAATCCTAAACCTAACCCTAACCCTAACCCTAACCCTAACCCTAAACCTAACCCAAAACCAAATCCTAAACTTAAGCCTAAACGTAAGCCTAACACTAACCCTAACCCTAACCCAAACCCTAAACTTAACACTAACTCTAAACCTAGCAATAACCCAAATCAAAACCTAAACCTAACTCTAACCTTAACCCAAACCCTAAACCTAACCTTAATCCTAACCCTAACCGTAACCCTAACGCTAACCCTAACCCAAACCCTAACGCTAATCTTAACCCTAATCCTAAACCTATTCCTAACCCTAACCCAAACCCAACCCCTTACCCTAACCCTAACCCTAACCCTAACCCTAACCCAAACACTAACCCTAAATCTAACCCTAACCCTAACCCAAACCCTAACACTAAACCTAACCCTAACCCTAATTCTAACCCTAACCCTAACCCAGAAACTAACCCTAACCCTAACCCAAACCCTAACCCTAACCCTAACCCTAACCCAACCCCTAACCCTAAACCTAACCCTAACCCAAACCCTAACCCTAACCCTAAACCTAAC
>CM069549.1:48975000-49010000 GCA_035773235.1 Eospalax fontanierii | reverse complement strand
ACAATAACCCAAACCATAAACCTAACCCTAACATTAACGCTAATGCTAACCCTAAACCTAACTCAAACTCAAACCCTAACCCTAAGCCTAACCCGAACCCAACCCCTAATCCTAACCCTAACCCTAACCCTAACCCGAACCCAACCCCTAACCCTACCCCTAACCCTACCCCTAACCCTAACTCAAACCCTAAACCTAACCCTAACCCTAACCCAAACCCTAACATAAACCTAACACTAACCCAAATCCTAACCTTAACCCTAAACCAAAAAATAACCCTAACACTAACCCAAACCCTAACCTTAACCCTAACCCTAACCCTAACCCAAACCCTAACCCTAACCCAAAACCTAAACCTAACCCTAACCCAAACACTAAAACAAACACTAACCCTAACCCTAACCCTATTCCTAACCCTAACCCTAATATTAAACTTAACCCAAACAATAAACCTAACCATAACCCTAAACCCTAACCCTAATCCTAACCCTAACCCTAACCCTCACGCTAACCCTAAACCTAGCCCGTACCCAAACCCTAACCCTAACACTAACCCTAAACCAAAATCTAAACCTAATCCTAAACCTAACCCTAAAACAAACCCTAACCCTAAACCTATCCTTAACCCAAACCCTAACCCTAACCCTAACCCTAACCCAAACGCTAACCATAACGCTAACCCTAACCCAAACCCTAACCCTAACCCTAACCCTAACCCTATTCCTAACCCTAACCCTAACTTTAACCCAAACCCTAACCCTAAACCTAACCCTAACCCTAACACAAACCCAAACCCTAACCCTAACCCTAACAATAACCCAAACCATAAACCTAACCCTAACATTAACGCTAATGCTAACCCTAAACCTAACTCAAACTCAAACCCTAACCCTAAGCCTAACCCGAACCCAACCCCTAATCCTAACCCTAACCCTAACCCTAACCCGAACCCAACCCCTAACCCTACCCCTAACCCTACCCCTAACCCTAACTCAAACCCTAAACCTAACCCTAACCCTAACCCAAACCCTAACATAAACCTAACACTAACCCAAATCCTAACCTTAACCCTAAACCAAAACATAACCCTAACACTAACCCAAACCCTAACCTTAACCCTAACCCTAACCCTAACCCAAACCCTAACCCTAACCCAAAACCTAAACCTAACCCTAACCCAAACACTAAAACAAACACTAACCCTAACCCTAACCCTATTCCTAACCCTAACCCTAATATTAAACTTAACCCAAACAATAAACCTAACCAAAACCCTAAACCCTAACCCTAATCCTAACCCTAACCCTAACCCTCACGCTAACTCTACACCTAGCCCGTACCCAAACCCTGACCCTAACACTAACCCTAAACCAAAATCTAAGCCTAATCCTAAACCTAACCCTAAAACAAACCCTAACCCTACTCCTATCCTTAACCCAACCCCTAACCCTAACCCTAACCCTAAAACTAACCCAAATCCAAACTCTAAACTTAAGCCTAATCGTAAGCCTAACACTAACCCTAACCCTAACCCAAACCCTAAACTTAACACTAACTCTAAACCTAGCAATAACCCAAATCAAAACCTAAACCTAACCCTAACCTTAACCCAAACCCTAAACCTAACCTTAATCCTAACCCTAACCGTAACCCTAACGCTAACCCTAACCCAAACCCTAACGCTAATCTTAACCCTAATCCTAAACCTATTCCTAACCCTAACCCAAACCCAACCCCTAACCCTAACCCTAACCCTAACCCTAACCCTAACCCTAACCCTAACCCTAACCCAAACACTAACCATAAATCTAACCCTAACCCTAACCCAAACCCTAACACTAAACCTAACCCTAACCCTAATTCTAACCCTAACCCTAACCCAGAAACTAACCCTAACCCTAACCCAAACCCTAACCCTAACCCTAACCCTAACCCAACCCCTAACCCTAAACCTAACCCTAACCCAAACCCTAACCCTAACCCTAAACCTAACCCTAACTCTAACCCTAATCCTAAACCTAACCCTAACCCTAACCCTAAACCTAAACCTAACCCAAAACCAAACCCTAAACTTAAGCCTATTCGTAAGCCTAACACTAACCCTAACCCTAACCCAAACCCTAACTTAATACTAACTCTAACCCTAGCACTAACCCAAATCAAAATCAAAACCTAACCCTAACCTTAAACCAAACACTAAAACAAACCCTAACCCTAACCCTAACTCTAACATTAACCTTAACCCAAACAATAAACCTAACCATAACTCTAAACCCTAACCCTAACCCTAACCCTAACCTTAACCCTCACGCTAACCCTAAACGTAGCCCGTACCCAACCCCTAACCCTAACCCTAACCCTAAACCTAACCCAAACCCTAAACCTAAACGTAATCCTAACCCTAACTCTAACCCTAATCCTAACACTTACCCTAAACCTAACCCTAACCCGAACCGAACACCTAATCCTAACCCTAACCATAACCCTAACCCGAACACAACCCATAACCCTAACCCTAACCCTAACCCAAACCCAAATCCTAACCCTAAACCTAAACCTAAACTTAACCCAAAACCAAACCCTAACCCTAACCCCAAACATTAACCCAAACCCTAAACATAACCCTAACCCAAACCCAAACCCTAACCCTAACCCTAATTCGAACCCGAACCCAAACCATAACCCTAACCCTTAACCTAACACAAAACCTAAACCTAACCCTGACCCTAACCCAAACCCTAACACTAACCCTAACCCTAACCCTAACCCAAACACTAATCCTAACCGAAAACCTAACCCTAACCCAAACCCTAAACCTAACACTAACCCTAACCCTAACCCAAAGTCTAACCCTAAACTTAAACCTAACCCTAACTCTAACGCTAATCCAAACCCTAAACCTAACCCTAATACTAAACCTAACCATAACCCTAATCGTAACCCTAACCCTAACCATAACCCTAACTCTAACCCTAACCCAAACCCTAAACCTAAACCTAATCCTAACCCTAACTCTAACGCTAATCCTAACACTTACCCTAACGCTAACCCTAACCCGAACCGAACACCTAATCCTAATCCTAACCATAACCCTAACCCGAACACAACCCATAACTCTAACCCTAACCCTAACCCAAATCCAAATCCTAACCCTAAACCTAAACCTAACCTTAACCCAAAACCAAACCCTAACCCTAACCCCAAACAATAACCCAAACCCTAAACATAACCCTAACCAAAACCCAAACCCTAACCCTAACCCTAACCCTAACCCAAACGCTAACCCTAACGCTAATCCTAACGCAAACCCTAACCCTAACCCTAACCCTAACCCTATTCCTAACCCTAACACTAACTTTAACCCAAACCCTAACCCTAAACCTAACCCTAACCCTAACACAAACCCAAACCCTAACCCTAACTCTAAACCTAACCCAAACCATAACCCTAACCCTAACATTAACGCTAATGCTCACCCTAAACCTACCTCAAACTCAAACCCTAGCCCTAAGCCTAACCCTAACCCAACCCCTAATCCTAACCCTAACCCTAACCCGAACCCGAACTCAACCCCTAACCCTAACCCTAACCCTAACCCGAAAACAAACCCAAGCTTTAACCGTAAACCTAACCCTAAACCAAACCCTACCCCTAACCCTACCCCTAACCCTAACTCAAACCCTAAACCTAACCCTAACCCTAACCCAAACCCTAACATAAACCTAACCCTAACCCTAATCCTAAACTTAACCCTAACCCAAAAAATAACCCTAACACTAATCCAAACCCTAACCTTAACCCTAACCCTAACCCTAACCCAAACACTAACCCTAACCCAAAACTTAAACCTAACCCTAACCCAAACACTAAAACAAACCCTAACCCTAACACAAACCCAAACCCTAACCCTAACCCTAACAATAACCCAAACCAAAAACCTAACCCTAACATTAACGCTAATGCTAACCCTAAACCTAACTCAAACTCAAACCCTAACCCTAAGCCTAACCCTAACCCAACCCCTAATCCTAACCCTAACCCTAACCCTAACCCGAACCCAACCCCTAACCCTAACCCTAATCCTAACCCGAAAACAAACCCAAGCCTTAACCCTAAACCTAATCCTAACCCAAACCCTTGCCCTAACCCTAACTCAAACCCTAAACCTAACCCTAACCCTAACCCAAACCCTAACATAAACCTAACCCTAACCCTAACCCTAACCTTAACCCTAACCCAAAAAATAACCCTAACACTTACCGAAACCCTAACCTTAACCCTAACCCTAACCCTAACCCTAAACCCAACCCCTAACCATAACCCTAACCCTAACCCTAACCCTAATCCCAACCCCTAACCCTAACCCTAACCCTAACCCTAACCCTAACCCAAACACTAACCCTAAATCTAACCCTAACCCTAACCCAAACCCTAACACTAAACCTAACCCTAACCCTAATTCTAACCCTAACCCTAACCCAGAAACTAACCCTAACCCTAACCCAAACCCTAACCCTAACCCTAACCCTAACCCAACCCCTAACCCTAAACCTAACCCTAACCCAAACCCTAACCCTAACCCTAAACCTAACCCTAACTCTAACCCTAATCCTAAACCTAACCCTAACCCTAACCCTAACCCTAAACCTAACCCAAAACCAAACCCAAACCCTAACCCTAACCCTAACCCTAACCCAAAGGCTAACCCTAACGCTAACCCTAACCCAAACCCTAAGACTAACCCCAAACCTAATCCTAACACTAAACCTAACCCTAAACCAAGCCCTAACTCAAACCCTATCCCTAACCCTAACCCTAACCCTAACCCTAACCCAAACCCTAACCCTAACCCTAACCCTAACCCTAACATTAACGCTAATGCTAACCCTAAACCTAACTCAAACGCAAACCCTAACCCTAAGCCTAACCCTAACCTAACCCCTAATCCTAACCCTAACCATAACAATAACCATAACCCAACCCCTAACAATAACCCTAAACCTAACCCGAACCCATACCCTAGCCTTAACCCTAACCCTAACCCTAACCCAAACCCTAACCCTAACCCTAACCCTAACCTTAACTCAAACCCTAAACCTAACCCTAACCCTAACCCAAACCCTAACACTAAACCTAACCCTAACCCTAACCCTAACCCAAACCCTAACACTAAACGTAACCCTAACCCTAATCCTAACCCTAACCCTAACCCAAAAACTAACCCTAACCCTAACCCAAACCCTAACCTTAACCCTAACACTAACCCTAACCCAAACCCTAACCCTAAACCTAACCATAACCCTAAACCTAACCCTAACTCTAACGCTAACCCAAACCCTAAACCTAACCCTAATCCTAACCCTAACCCTAACCCTAACCCTAATCCTAACCCTAACTCTAACCCTAACCCAAACCCTAAACCTAAACCTAATCCTAACCCTCACTCTAACCCTAAACCTAACACTTACCCTAACCCTAACCCTAACCCGAACCGAACACCTAATCCTAACCCTAACCATAACCCTAACCCGAACACAACCCATAACCCTAACCCTAATCCTAACCCTAACCCTAACCCTAACCCTAACCCAAAACCTAAACCAAACCCTAACCCAAAACCCTAAAACAAACCCTAAACCTAACCCTAACCCTATTCCTAACCCTAACCCTAACATTACCCTTAACCCAAACAATAAACCTAACCATAACACTAAACCCTAACCCTAACCCAAACCCTAACCCTAACCCTCACGCTAACCCTAAACCTAGCCCGTAGTGAAACCCTAAACCTAACCCTAACCCTAAACCAATACCTAAACCTAATCCTAAACCTAACCCTAAATCAAACCCTAACCCTAAACTTATCCTTAAACCAAACCCTAACCCTAACCCTAATCCTAAACCTAACCCTAACCCTAATCCTAACCCTAAACCTAACCCAAAACCAAACCCTAAACTTAAGCGTAATCGTAACCCTAACCCTAACCCTAACCCAAAACCTAAACCTAACACTAACCCTAAATCCTAACCCTAACCCTGAACCTAACCCTAAACCTAACCCAAACACAAAGCCTAAACTTAACCCTAATCGTAACCTTAATACTAACCCTAAACCTAACCCAAACCCTAACCCTAACACTAACCTTAACCCTAACACTAACCCAAACCCTAACACTAACCCAAACCCAAACGAAAACCCTAACCCTAAATCTAATCCTAACCCTAACCCTAACCCAAACCATAACCCTAACCCTAACCTTAACCCTAATGCTAACCCTAAACCTAACTCAATCTCAAAGACTAACTGTAACACTAACCCTAACCCAACTCAAACCCTAACCCTAACCTAACCCTAACTCAAACCCTAACCATAACCCCAACTCTAACCCGAACCTAAACGCGTAATCTAACCCTAAACCTAACCCAAAATTAAACCTAACCCTAACCCTATTCCTAACCCTAACCCTAACCCTAACCCAAACCCTAACCCCTAACCCTAACCCTAACCCACACCCTAACCCAAACCCTAACCCTAAACCTAACCCTAACCCTAACATTAACGCTAATGCTAACCCTAAACCTAACTCAAACTCAAACCCTAACCATAAGCCTAACCCTAACCCAACCCCTAATCCTAACCCTAACCATAACCCTAACCATAACCCAACCCCAAACAATAACCCTAAACCTAACCCGAACCCAAACCCAAGCCTTAACCCTAACCCTAACCCTAACCCTAACCCTAACCCTAACCATAACCTTAACACAAACCCTAAACCTAACCCTAACCCTAACCCAAACCCTAACACTAAACCAAACCCTAACCCTAACCCTAACCCAAACCCTAAAACTAAACCTAACCCTAACCCTAATCCTAAACCTAACCCGAACCCAAAAACTAACCCTGACCCTAACCCAAACCCTAACACTAACCCTAACCCTAACCCAAACCCTAACCTTAACCCTAACACTAACCCTAACCCAAACCCTAATCCTAACCCTAAACCAAACCCAAAACCTAAACCTAACACTAACCCAAACCTAAAACAAACCCTAAACCTAACCCTAACCCTATTCCTAACCCTAACCCTAACATTACCCTTAACCCAAACAATAAACCTAACCATAACCCTAAACCCTAAACCTAAACCTTACCCTAACCCTAACCCTAACCCTCACGCTAACCCTAAACCTAGACCGTAGCCAAAACCTAAACCTAACCCTAAACCTAACCCTAAATCAAATCCTAACCCTAAACCTATCCTTAACCCAAACCCTAACCCTAACTTTAATCCTAAACCTAACCCTAACCCTAAACCTAACCCAAAACCAAACCATAACTTAAGCCTAACCGTAACCCTAACCCTAACCCTAACCCAAACCCTAAACTTAACACTAACTCTAACACTAACACTAACCCTAACCCTAACACTAATTCAAACCATAACCCTAACCCTAACGCAAACAGAACCTTAACCCTAACTCTAATCCTTACCCTAACCCTAACCCTAATCCTATCCCTATCCCTTACCCAAACCCTAACCTTTACACTAACTCTAACCCTAACACTAACCCTAACCCTAACACTAACCCAAACCATAACCCTAACCCTAACGCAAACAAAACCATAACCCTAACTCTAATCCTTACCCTAAACCTAACCCTAATCCTAACCCTAACCCTAACACTAACCCTAACCCAAACCCTAACCCTAACCCTAACCCTAATCCTAATCATAACCATAACGCTAACCCGAACCCAACCCCTAACCTTAATCCAAACACCAACCCTAACACTAACCCTAACCCTAACCCTAAACCTAACCCTAATCCTAACCCTAACCCTTAACCATAACCCAAACCCTAACCCTAACCCTAACCCTCACCCTAACACTAAAACAAATCAAAACATAAAACTAACATTAACCCTAACCCAAACCAATCCCTAACCCTAACCCTAACCCAAACCCTAACCCTAACCCTAACCCAAACTCAAACCCTAAAATTAACCCTAATCGTAACCCTAACCCTAACCCTAACCATAACCCAAACCCTAAACTTAACACTAACGCTAACATTAACCGAAATCAAAACCTAAACCTAACCCTAACCCAAACCCTAACCCTAACCATAACCATAACCCAAACCCTAACCTTATCCCTAACCATAACCCTAACCCTAATCAAACCATAACACAACCCTAACCTTAACCCTAATGCTAACCCTAAACCTAACCCTCACCCAAACCCTAACCCTAAACCTAACCCTAAACCTAATCCTAATCCTATCCCTAACCAAAAAACTAACCCTGACTCTAACCCAAACCCTAACCCTAAACCTAACCCTAACCCAAACCCTAACACTAACCCAAAACCTTAACCTAACATTAACCCTAACCCTAACCCAAACCATAACCCTAACCCTAACCTTAACCCTAATGCTAACCCTAAACCTAACTCAAACTCAAAGGCTAACCGTAACCCTAACCCTAACCCAAACCCTAACCCTAACCCTAACCTAACCCTAATTCAATCCCTAACCATAACCATAACTCTAACCCGAACCTAAACCCTTACCCTAACCCTAAACGTAACCCAAAACTAAACCTAACCCTAACTCTAACCCAACCCCTTATCCTAAACCTAACCCTAACCCTAACCCTAACCCTAACCCTAACCCTAACCCTAACCCTAACCGAAACCCTAAACCTAAACCTAATCCTAACCCTAACTCTAACCCTAATCCTAACCCTTACCCTAACCCTAAATCTAACCCGAACCCAACACCTAATCCTAACCCTAACCATAACCCTAACCCGAACACAACACATAACCCTAACACTAACACTAACCCAAACCCAAACCCTTACCCTAAACCTAAACCTAACCTTAACCCAAACCCAAACCCTAACCCTAACCCCAAACATTAACCCAAACCCTAAACATAGCCCTAACCCAAACCCAAACCCTAAACCGAACCCTAAACCAAACGCTAACCCTAACGCTAAACCTAACCGAAACCCTAACCCTAACCCTAATCCTAACCCTATTTCTAACCCTAACCCTAACCCAAACCCTAACCCTAACACTAATCCTAACCCAAACCCTAACCCATACCCTAACCCTAACACTAAACCTAAACCAAAACCTAAACCTAATCCTAAACCTAACCCTAAACCAAAGCCTAACCCTAACCCTATTCTTAACTCAAACCCTAACCCTAATCCTAAACCTATCCCTAAACCTAAACCTAACATTAACCCTAACCCTAATCCTAACCCTAACCCCAAACATTAACCCAAACCCTAAACATAAGCCTAACCCAAACCCTAACCCTAAACCTTACCCTAACCCTAATCCTAACCCTAACCCGAACCCAAAAACTAACCCTGACCCTAACCCAAACCCTAACACTAACCCTAACCCTAACCCTAACCCAAACATTAATCCTAACCGAAAACCTAACCCTAACCCTAACCCTAACCCAAACTATAAAGCTAACCCTAACCTTAACCCTAATGCTAACTCTAAACCTAACTCAAACTCAAAGGCTAACCGTAACCCTAACCATAACCCAAACACTAACCCTAACCCTAACCTAACCCTAATTCAAACCCTTACGATAACCCTAACTCTAACCCGAACCTAAACCCTTACCCTAACCCTAAACCTAACCCAAAACTAAACCTAACCCTAACCCTAACCCTGACCCAAACCCTAACCCTAAACCTAAACCTAACCCTATCTCTAACACTAACCCAAAGCCTAAACCTAACCCTAATCCTAATCCTAACCCTAACCCTAACCCTAATCCTAACCCTAACCCTAACCCTAACCCTAACCCTAACCCAAACCCTAAACATAAACCTAATCCTAACCCTAACTCTAACCCTAACCCTAACCCTAACCCTAATCCTAACCCTAACCCTAACCCTAACCCTAAACCAAACCCTAAACCTAAACCTAATCCTAACCCTAATCCTAACACTTACCCTAACCCTAACCCTAACCCGAACCGAACACCTAATCCTAACCCTAACCATAACCCTAACTCGAACACAACCCATAACCCTAACCCTAACCCTAACCCAAACAAAAATCCTAACCCTAAACCTAAACCTAACCTTAACCCAAACCCAAACCCTAACCCTAACCCCAAACATTAACCCAAACGCTAAACAGAACCCTAACCCAAACCCAAACCCTAACCCTAACCCTAACCCTAAACCAAACGCTAACCCTAATGCTAACCCTAACCCAAACCCTAACCCTAACCCTAACCCTAACCCTAACCCTATTCCTAACCCTAACCCTAACTTTAACCCAAACCCAAACCCTAACCCTAACCCTAACCCTAACCCAAAAAATAACCCTAACACTAACCCAAAACCTAAACTTAACCCTAACCCTAACCCTAACCCAAAGCCTAACCTTAACCCAAAACCTAAACCTAACCCTAACGCAAACACTAAAACAAACCCTAACCCTAACCCTAAACCTATTCCTAACCCTAACCCTAACATTAACCTTAACCCAAACAATAAAACTAACCATAACCCTAAACCCTAACCCTAACCCTAACCCTGACTCAAACCCTAACCATAACCCTAACTCTAACCCGAACACAAACCCTAACCCTAACCCTAAACCGAACCCAAAACCTAAACCTAACACTAACCCTAACCCTAAACCAAACCCCAACCCTAACCCTAAACCTATCCGTAAACCAAACCCTAACCCCTACCCTAACCCTATCACTAAATTTAACCCTTTTCCTAACCCTAACCCTAACCCTAACCTTAAACCTAACATTAACCCAAACAATAACACTAACCCTAACCCTAACCCTAATCCTAACCCTAAACCTATTCCTAACCCTAACCCTAAACCTAATCTGAACCCAGACAATAACCCTAACACTAACACTAAACCCTAACTCTAACCGTAACCCTAACCCTAATCCTAACCCTAACCCTAACCCTAATCCTAACCCTAACCCTAACCCGAACCCGAACCCAACCACTAATCCTAACCCTAACCCTAACCTAACCCGAACCCAACTCCTATCCCTAACCCTAAACCTAACCCAAACCCAAACCCTAACCCTAAAACTTACCCTAACCCTAACCCAAACCCAAACCCTAACCCTAACCCCAAACATTAATCCAAACCCTAACGCTAACCCTAACCCAAACCCTAACCCTAACCCTAACCCTAACCCTGACTCAAACCCTAACCATAACCCTAACTCTAACCCGAACACAAACCCTAACCCTAACCCTAAACCGAACCCAAAACCTAAACCTAACACTAACCCTAACCCTAAACCAAACCCCAACCCTAACCCTAAACCTAACCGTAAGCCAAACCCTAACCCTAACCCTAACCCTAACACTAAATTTAACCCTTTTCCTAACCCTAACCCTAACCCTAACCTTAAACCTAACATTAACCCAAACAATAACACTAACCCTAACCCTAAACCCTAACCCTAACCCTCATGCTAATCCTAATTCTAACCCTAACCCTAACCGTAACCCTAACCCTAACACTCACTCAAACCCTAACCATAACCTTAACTCTAACCCAAAAAAAACCCTAACCCTAACCCTAAACCTAACCCAAAACCTAAACCTAACACTAACCCTATCCCTAAACCCAACCCCAACCCTAACCCTAACCCTAACCCTGACTCAAACACTAACCATAACCTTAACTCTAACCCGAACACAAAACCTAACCCTAACCCTAACACTAAACCAAACCCTAAACCTAACCCTAACTCTAACCCTAATCCTAACCCTAACCCTAACCCTAACCCAAACCCAACCCATAACACTAACCCTAACCCTAACCCAAACCGTAACCCTAACCCTAACCCTCACCCTAAATCAAACCATAAACCTAACCCTAACCCTAAACCAAACCCTAACCCTAAAACTAACCCTAACCCTAATCCTAACCCTAACCCTAATCCTAACCTAAAACCTAACCCTAACCCTAACCCAAACCAAAACCCTAACCCTAACCTTAACCCTAATGCTAACCCTAAACCTAACTCAATCTCAAAGACTAACTGTAACACTAACCCTATCCCAACCCAAACCCTAACCCTAACCTAACCCTAACTCAAACCCTAACCATAACCCCAACTCTAACCCGAACCTAAACGCGTAATCTAACCCTAAACCTAACCCAAAATTAAACCTAACCCTAACCCTAACCCTAACCCTAACCCTAAGCCAAACCCTAACCCTAACCCAAAACCTAAACCTAACCCTAACCCAAACACTAAAACAAACCCTAACCCTAACCCTAACCCTATTCCTAACCCTAACCCTAACATTAACCTTAACCCAAACAAGAAACCTAACCATAACCCTAAACCCTAACCCTAACCCTAACCCTAACCCTAACCCTAACCCTAACCCAACCCCTAACCCTAAACCTAACCCTAACCCAAATCCTAACCCTAACCCTAAACCTAACCCTAATTCTAACCCTAATCCTAAACCTAACCCTAACCCTAACCCTAAACCTAATCCTAAACCTAACCCAAAACTAAACCCTAAACTTAAGCCTAATCGTAAGCCTAACACTAACCCTAGCCCTAACCCCAACCCTAAACTTAACACTAACTCTAAACCTAGCACTAACCCAAATCAAAACCTAAACCTAACCCTAACCTTAACCCAACACTAAAACAAACCCTAACCCCAGCCCTAACCCTATTCCTAACCCTAACCCTAACATTAACCTTAACCCAAACAATAAATCTAACCATAACCCTAAACCCTAACCCTAACCCTAACCCTAACCCTAACCCTCACGCTAACCCTAAACCTAGCCCGTACCCAAACCCTAACCCTAACACTAAACCTAAACCAAAACCTAAACATAATCCTAAACCTATCCCTAATCCAAACCCTAAACATAACCCTAACCCAAACCCAAACCCTAACCCTAACCCTAACCCTAACCCAAACGCTAACCCTAACCCAAACCCTAACCCTAACCCTAACCCTAACCCACACCCTAACCCAAACCCTAACCCTAAACCTAACCCTAACCCTAACATTAACGCTAATGCTAACCCTAAACCTAACTCAAACTCAAACCCTAACCATAAGCCTAACCCTAACCCAACCCCTAATCCTAACCCTAACCATAACCCTAACCATAACCCAACCCCAAACAATAACCCTAAACCTAACCCGAACCCAAACCCAAGCCTTAACCCTAACCCTAACCCTAACCCTAACCCTAACCCTAACCCTAACCATAACCTTAACACAAACCCTAAACCTAACCCTAACCCTAACCCAAACCCTAACACTAAACCAAACCCTAACCCTAACCCTAACCCAAACCCTAAAACTAAACCTAACCCTAACCCTAATCCTAAACCTAACCCGAACCCAAAAACTAACCCTGACCCTAACCCAAACCCTAACACTAACCCTAACCCTAACCCAAACCCTAACCTTAACCCTAACACTAACCCTAACCCAAACCCTAATCCTAACCCTAAACCAAACCCAAAACCTAAACCTAACACTAACCCAAACCTAAAACAAACCCTAAACCTAACCCTAACCCTATTCCTAACCCTAACCCTAACATTACCCTTAACCCAAACAATAAACCTAACCATAACCCTAAACCCTAAACCTAAACCTTACCCTAACCCTAACCCTAACCCTCACGCTAACCCTAAACCTAGACCGTAGCCAAAACCTAAACCTAACCCTAAACCTAACCCTAAATCAAATCCTAACCCTAAACCTATCCTTAACCCAAACCTAACCCTCACTTTAATCCTAAACCTAACCCTAACCCTCAACCTAACCCAAAACCAAACCATAACTTAAGCCTAACCGTAACCCTAACCCTAACCCTAACCCAAACCCTAAACTTAACACTAACTCTAACACTAACACTAACCCTAACCCTAACACTAATTCAAACCATAACCCTAACCCTAACGCAAACAGAACCTTAACCCTAACTCTAATCCTTACCCTAACCCTAACCCTAATCCTAACCCTAACCCTAACCCAAACCCTAAACTTAACACTAACTCTAACCCTAACACTAACCCTAACCCTAACACTAACCCAAACCATAACCCTAACCCTAACGCAAACAAAACCATAACCCTAACTCTAATCCTTACCCTAACCCTAACCCTAATCCTAACCCTAACCCTAACACTAACCCTAACCCAAACCCTAACCCTAACCCTAACCCTAATCCTAATCATAACCATAACGCTAACCCGAACCCAAACCCTAACCTTAATCCAAACACTAACCCTAACACTAACCCTAACCCTAACCCTAACCCTAACCCTAACCCTAACCCTAACCCTAACCCTTAACCATAACCCAAACCCTAACCCTAACCCTAACCCTCACCCTAACACTAAAACAAATCGAAACATAAAACTAACATTAACCCTAACCCAAACCAATCCCTAACCCTAACCGTAACCCAAACCCTAACCCTAACCCTAACCCAAACTCAAACCCTAAAATTAACCCTAATCGTAACCCTAACCCTAACCCTAACCATAACCTAAAGCCTAAACTTAACACTAACGCTAACATTAACCGAAATCAAAACCTAAACCTAATCCTAATCCAACCCCTTACCCTAAACATAACCATATCCCACACCCCAACCCTATCCCTAACCACAACCCTAACCCTAATCAAACCATAACACAACCCTAACCTTAACCCTAATGCTAACCCTAAACCTAACCCTCACCCAAACCCTAACCCTAAACCTAACCCTAAACCTAATCCTAATCCTATCCCTAACCAAAAAACTAACCCTGACTCTTACCCAAACCCTAACCCTAAACCTAACCCTAAGCCAAACCCTAACACTAACCCAAAACGTTAGCCTAACATTAACCCTAAGCCTAACCCAAACCATAACCCTAACGCTAACCTTAACCCTAATGCTAACCCTAAACGTAACTCAAACTCAAAGGCTAACCGTAACCCTAACCCTAACCCAAACCCTAACCCTAACCCTAACCTAACCCTAATTCAATCCCTAACCATAACCATAACTCTAACCCGAACCTAAACCCTTACCCTAACCCTAAACGTAACCCAAAACTAAACCTAACCCTAACTCTAACCCAACCCCTTATCCTAACCCTAACCCTAACCCTAACCCTAACCCTAACCCTAACCCTAACCGAAACCCTAAACCTAAACCTAATCCTAACCCTAACTCTAACCCTAATCCTAACCCTTACCCTAACCCTAAATCTAACCCGAACCCAACACCTAATCCTAACCCTAACCATAACCCTAACCCGAACACAACACATAACCCTAACACTAACACTAACCCAAACCCAAACCCTTACCCTAAACCTAAACCTAACCTTAACCCAAACCCAAACCCTAACCCTAACCCCAAACATTAACCCAAACCCTAAACATAGCCCTAACCCAAACTCAAACCCTAAATCGAACCCTAAACCAAACGCTAACCCTAACGCTAAACCTAACCGAAACCCTAACCCTAACCCTAATCCTAACCCTATTTCTAACCCTAACCCTAACCCAGACCCTAATCCTAACCCTAATCCTTACCCAAACCCTAACCCAAACCTTAACCCTAACACTAGACCTAAACCTAACCCTAAACCTAATCCTAACCCTAACCCTAAACCAAAGCCTAACCCTAACCCTATTCTTAACCCAAATGCTAACCCTAATCCTAAACCTATCCCTAAACCTAAACCTAACATTAACCCAAACCCAAACCCTAACCCTAACCCCAAACATTAACCCAAACCCTAAACATAAGCCTAACCCAAACCCTAACCCTAAACCTTACCCTAACCCTAATCCTAACCCTAACCCGAACCCAAAAACTAACCCTGACCCTAACCCAAACCCTAACACTAACCCTAACCCTAACCCTAACCCAAACATTAATCCTAACCGAAAACCTAACCCTAACCCTAACCCTAACCCAAACTATAAAGCTAACCCTAACCTTAAACCTAATGCTAACCCTAAACCTAACTCAAACTCAAAGGCTAACCGTAACCCTAACCATAACCCAAACACTAACCCTAACCCTAACCTAACCCTAATTCAAACCCTTACGATAACCCTAACTCTAACCCGAACCTAAACCCTTACCCTAACCCTAAACCTAACCCAAAACTAAACCTAACCCTAACCCTAACCCTGACCCAAACCCTAACCCTAAACCTAAACCTAACCCTATCTCTAACACTAACCCAAAGCCTAAACCTAACCCTAATCCTAATCCTAACCCTCACCCTAACCCTATTCCTAACCCTAACCCTAACCCTAACCATAGCCCAAACCCTAAACATAAACCTAATCCTAACCCTAACTCTAACCCTAACCCTAACCCTAACCCTAATCCTAACCCTAACCCTAACCCTAAACCAAACCCTAAACCTAAACCTAATCCTAACCCTAATCCTAACACTTACCCTAACCCTAACCCTAACCCGAACCGAACACCTAATCCTAACCCTAACCATAACCCTAACTCGAACACAACCCATAACCCTAACCCTAACCCTAACCCAAACAAAAATCCTAACCCTAAACCTAAACCTAACCTTAACCCAAACCCAAACCCTAACCCTAACCCCAAACATTAACCCAAACGCTAAACAGAACCCTAACCCAAACCCAAACCCTAACCCTAACCCTAACCCTAACCCTAACATTAACCTTAACCCAAACAATAAAACTAACCATAACCCTAAACCCTAACCCTAACCCTAACCATAACCCTAAACCTCATGGTAACCCTAAACCTAGCCCGTACCCAAACCCTAACACTAACACTAACCCTAAACCTAACCCTAATCCTAACCCTAATCCTAACCCTAACCCTAACCCTAAACCTAACCCAAAACCAAACCCTAAACTTAAGCCTAATCGTAAGCCTAACACTAACTCTAAACCTAACCCAAACCCTAAACTTAACACTAACTCTAAACCTAGAACTAACCCAAATCAAAACCTAAACCTAACCCTAACCTTAACCCAAACCCTAACCCAAACCCTAACCCTAACCCTAATCCTAACCCTAACCGTAACCCTAACACTAACCCTAACCCAAACCCTAACCCTAATCTTAACCCTAATCCTAAACCTATTCCTAACCCTAACCAAAACCCAACCCCTAACCCTAACCCTAACCCTAACCCTAACCCTAACCCAAACACTAACCCTAAACCTAACCCTAACCCTAACCCAAACCCAAACACTAAACCTAACCCTAACCCTAATCCTAACCCTAACCCTAACCCAGAAACTAATCCTAAGCCTAACCCAAACCCTAACCCTAACCCTAACCCTAACCTTAACCCAACCCCTAACCCTAAACCTAACCCTAAACCAAACCCTAACCCTAACCCTATCCCTAACTCAAACCCTAACACTAACCCTAATCCTAAACCTAACCCTAACCTTGACACTAACCCTAACCCTAAACCTAACCCAAAACCGAACCCTAAACTTAAGCCTAAACGTAAGCCTAACAGTAACCCTAACCCTAACCCAAACCCTAAACTTAACACTAACTCTAAACCTAGCACTAACCCAAATCAAACCTAAACCTAACCCTAACCTTAACCCAAACTCTAACTCAAACCCTAACCCTAATCCTAATCCTAACCCTAACCGTAACCCTAACGCTAACCCTAACACAAACCCTAACCCTAATCCTAACCCTCATCCTAAACCTATTTCTAACCCTAACCCAAACAAAAACACTAACCCTAACCCCAAACATTAATACAAGACCTAAACATAACCCTAACCCAAACCCAAACCCTAACCCTAACCCTAACCCTAACCCAAACGCTAACCCTAACGATAACCCTAACCCAAACCCTAACCCTAAACCTAAACCTATTCCTAACCCTAACCCTAACCCTAACCCAAACCCTAACCCTAAACCTAACCCTAACACTAACCCTAACCCAAACCCTAACCCTAAACTTAACCCTAACGCTAACTTTAACGCTAATGCTAACCCAAAACCTAACTCAAACTCAAACCCTAACCCTAAGCCTAACCCTAACCCAACCCCTAATCCTAACCCTAACCATAACCCTAACCATAACCCAACCCCTAACAATAACCCTAACCCTAACCCTAACCCTAACCCAAACCCTAACACTAAACCTAACCCTAACCCTAATCCTAACCCTAACCCTAACCCAAAAACTAACCCTAACCCTAACCCAAACCCTAACCTTAACACTAACATTAACCCTAACCCAAACCCTAACCCTAACCCTAACCCTAACCCTAACCCAAAACCTAAACCTAACCCTAACCCAAACCCTAAAACAAACCCTAAACCTAACCCTAACCCTATTTCTATCCCTAACCCTAACATTACACTTAACCCAAACAATAAACCTAATCATAACCCTAAACCCTAACCCTAACCCTAACCCTAACCCTAACCCTCAAGCTAACCCTAAACCTAGCCCCTAGCCAAACCCTAAACCTAACACTAAACCTAAACCAAAACCTAAACCTAATCCTAAACCTAACCCTAAATCAAACCCTAACACTAAACCTATCCTTAACCCAAACCCTAACCCTAACCCTAATCCTAAACCTAACCCTAACCCAAAACCTAACCCTAACCCTAAACCAAAACCAAACCCTAAACTTAAGCCTAATCGTAACCCTAACCCTAACCCTAATCTAAACCCTAAACTTAACAGTAACTCTAACCCTAACATTAACCCTAACCCTAACACTAACCCAAACCATAACCCTAACCCTAACGCAAACCAAACCATAACCCTAACTCTAATCCTAACCCTAACCCTAACCCTAATCCTAACCCTAACCCTAACCCTAACCCTAACCCTAAACCAAACCCTAAACCTAACTCTAATCCTAACCCTAACCCTAACCGTAATCCTAACACTAACCCTAACCCTAACTCTAACCCTAAACATAAACCTAACTCAAAGCCTAACCTTAATCCTAAACCTAACCCTAACCCTCATCATAACCCTAAACCTAACCCTAAACCAAACCCTAACCCTAACCCTAACCCTGACTCAAACCCTAACCATAACCCTAACTCTAACCCGAACAAAAACCCTAACCCTAACCCTAACCCAAACAAAAATCCTAACCCTAAACCTAAACCTAACCTTAACCCAAACCCAAACCCTAACCCTAACCCCAAACATTAACCCAAACGCTAAACAGAACCCTAACCCAAACCCAAACCCTAACCCTAACCCTAACCCTAACCCTAACATTAACCTTAACCCAAACAATAAAACTAACCATAACCCTAAACCCTAACCCTAACCCTAACCATAACCCTAAACCTCATGGTAACCCTAAACCTAGCCCGTACCCAAACCCTAACACTAACACTAACCCTAAACCTAACCCTAATCCTAACCCTAATCCTAACCCTAACCCTAACCCTAAACCTAACCCAAAACCAAACCCTAAACTTAAGCCTAATCGTAAGCCTAACACTAACTCTAAACCTAACCCAAACCCTAAACTTAACACTAACTCTAAACCTAGAACTAACCCAAATCAAAACCTAAACCTAACCCTAACCTTAACCCAAACCCTAACCCAAACCCTAACCCTAACCCTAATCCTAACCCTAACCGTAACCCTAACACTAACCCTAACCCAAACCCTAACCCTAATCTTAACCCTAATCCTAAACCTATTCCTAACCCTAACCAAAACCCAACCCCTAACCCTAACCCTAACCCTAACCCTAACCCTAACCCAAACACTAACCCTAAACCTAACCCTAACCCTAACCCAAACCCAAACACTAAACCTAACCCTAACCCTAATCCTAACCCTAACCCTAACCCAGAAACTAATCCTAAACCTAACCCAAACCCTAACCCTAACCCTAACCCTAACCTTAACCCAACCCCTAACCCTAAACCAAACCCTAACCCTAACCCTATCCTTAACTCAAACCCTAACACTAACCCTAATCCTAAACCTAACCCTAACCTTGACACTAACCCTAACCCTAAACCTAACCCAAAACCGAACCCTAAACTTAAGCCTAAACGTAAGCCTAACAGTAACCCTAACCCTAACCCAAACCCTAAACTTAACACTAACTCTAAACCTAGCACTAACCCAAATCAAACCTAAACCTAACCCTAACCTTAACCCAAACTCTAACTCAAACCCTAACCCTAATCCTAATCCTAACCCTAACCGTAACCCTAACGCTAACCCTAACACAAACCCTAACCCTAATCCTAACCCTCATCCTAAACCTATTTCTAACCCTAACCCAAACAAAAACACTAACCCTAACCCCAAACATTAATACAAGACCTAAACATAACCCTAACCCAAACCCAAACCCTAACCCTAACCCTAACCCTAACCCAAACGCTAACCCTAACGATAACCCTAACCCAAACCCTAACCCTAAACCTAAACCTATTCCTAACCCTAACCCTAACCCTAACCCAAACCCTAACCCTAAACCTAACCCTAACACTAACCCTAACCCAAACCCTAACCCTAAACTTAACCCTAACGCTAACTTTAACGCTAATGCTAACCCAAAACCTAACTCAAACTCAAACCCTAACCCTAAGCCTAACCCTAACCCAACCCCTAATCCTAACCCTAACCATAACCCTAACCATAACCCAACCCCTAACAATAACCCTAACCCTAACCCTAACCCTAACCCAAACCCTAACACTAAACCTAACCCTAACCCTAATCCTAACCCTAACCCTAACCCACAAACTAACCCTAACCCTAACCCAAACCCTAACCTTAACACTAACATTAACCCTAACCCAAACCCTAACCCTAACCCTAACCCTAACCCTAACCCAAAACCTAAACCTAACCCTAACCCAAACCCTAAAACAAACCCTAAACCTAACCCTAACCCTATTTCTATCCCTAACCCTAACATTACACTTAACCCAAACAATAAACCTAACCATAACCCTAAACCCTAACCCTAACCCTAACCCTAACCCTAACCCTCAAGCTAACCCTAAACCTAGCCCCTAGCCAAACCCTAAACCTAACACTAAACCTAAACCAAAACCTAAACCTAATCCTAAACCTAACCCTAAATCAAACCCTAACACTAAACCTATCCTTAACCCAAACCCTAACCCTAACCCTAATCCTAAACCTAACCCTAACCCAAAACCTAACCCTAACCCTAAACCAAAACCAAACCCTAAACTTAAGCCTAATCGTAACCCTAACCCTAACCCTAATCTAAACCCTAAACTTAACAGTAACTCTAACCCTAACATTAACCCTAACCCTAACACTAACCCAAACCATAACCCTAACCCTAACGCAAACCAAACCATAACCCTAACTCTAATCCTAACCCTAACCCTAACACTAATCCTAACCCTAACCCTAACCCAAACCCTAACCCTAAACCATACCCTAAACCTAACTCTAATCCTTACCCTAACCCTAAACGTAATCCAAACACTAACCCTAACCCTAACACTAACCCTAAACATAAACCTAACTCAAAGCCTAACCTTAATCCTAAACCTAACCCTAACCCTCATCATAACCCTAAACCTAACCCTAAACCAAACCCTAACCCTAACCCTAACCCTGACTCAAACCCTAACCATAACCCTAACTCTAACCCGAACAAAAACCCTAACCCTAACCCTAACCCTAAGCCAAAACCTAAACCTAACACTAACCCTAACCCTAAACCAAACCCCAACCATAACCCTAAACCTAACCGTAATCCATACCCTAACCCTAACCCTAAACCTAAACCAAAACCTAAACCTAACACTAACCCTAAATCCTAACACTAACCCTGACCCTAATCCTAAACCTAACCCAAACACAAAGCCTAAACTTAACCCTAATCGTAACCTTAACACTAACCCTAAACCTAACCCAAACCCTAACCCTAACACTAACCCTAAACCTAACACTAACCCAAACCAAAACACTAACCCAAACCCAAACCAAAACCCTAACCCTAAATCTAATCCTAACCCTAACCCTAACCCTAACCCTAACACTAACCCAAACCCTAAACCTAACCCTAATCCTAACCCTAAACCTAACACTAATCCTAACCCTAACCCTAACCCTAAACCAAACCCAACCCCTAACCCTAACCCTAACCCTAACCCAAAACCTAACCCTAACCCTTACACTAACTCAAACACTAAACCTAACCCTAACCCTCACCCAAACCCTAACCCTAAACCTAACCCTAAACCTAATCCTAACCCTAACCCTAACCCAAAAACTAACCCTGACTCTAACCCAAAACCTAACCATAACCCTAACCCTAACATTAACCCTAACCCTAACCCAAACCATAACCCTAACCTTAACCTTAAGCCTAATGCTAACCCTAAACCTAACTCAAACTCAAAGGCTAACCGTAACCCTAAACCTAACCGAAACCCTAACCTTAACCCTAACCTAAGCCTAATTCAAACCCTAACCATAACCACAACTCTAACCCGAACCTAAACCCTTACCCTAACCCTAAACCTAACCCAAAACTAAACATAACCCTAACCCTAACCCTAACCCAAACCCTAACCCTAACCCTAACCCTATCCCTAACTCTAACGCTAATCCAAACCCTAAACCTAACCATAATCCTAACCCTAACCCTAACCCTAATCCTAACCCTAACCCTAACCCTAACCCTAACCCTAACCCTAACCCAAACCCTAAACCTAAACCTAATCCTAACCCTAACTCTAACCCTAATCCTAACCCTTACCCTAACCCTAAATCTAACCCGAACCCTACACCTAATCCTAACCCTAACCATAACCCTAACCCGAACACAACACATAACCCTAACACTAACCCTAACCCAAACCCAAATCCTTACCCTAAACCTAAACCTAACCTTAACCCAAACCCAAACCCTAACCCTAACCCCAAACATTAACCCAAACCCTAAACATAACCCTAACCCAAACCCAAACCCTAAACCTAACCCCAAACATTAACCCAAACGCTAAACAGAACCCTAACCCAAACCCAAACCCTAACCCTAACCCTAACCCTAACCCTAACCCAAAACCTAAACCTAACCCTAACCCAAACCCTAAAACAAACCCTAAACCTAACCCTAACCCTATTTCTATCCCTAACCCTAACATTACACTTAACCCAAACAATAAACCTAATCATAACCCTAAACCCTAACCCTAACCCTAACCCTAACCCTAACCCTCAAGCTAACCCTAAACCTAGCCCCTAGCCAAACCCTAAACCTAACACTAAACCTAAACCAAAACCTAAACCTAATCCTAAACCTAACCCTAAATCAAACCCTAACACTAAACCTATCCTTAACCCAAACCCTAACCCTAACCCTAATCCTAAACCTAACCCTAACCCAAAACCTAACCCTAACCCTAAACCAAAACCAAACCCTAAACTTAAGCCTAATCGTAACCCTAACCCTAACCCTAATCTAAACCCTAAACTTAACAGTAACTCTAACCCTAACATTAACCCTAACCCTAACACTAACCCAAACCATAACCCTAACCCTAACGCAAACCAAACCATAACCCTAACTCTAATCCTAACCCTAACCCTAACCCTAATCCTAACCCTAACCCTAACCCTAACCCTAACCCTAAACCAAACCCTAAACCTAACTCTAATCCTAACCCTAACCCTAACCGTAATCCTAACACTAACCCTAACCCTAACTCTAACCCTAAACATAAACCTAACTCAAAGCCTAACCTTAATCCTAAACCTAACCCTAACCCTCATCATAACCCTAAACCTAACCCTAAACCAAACCCTAACCCTAACCCTAACCCTGACTCAAACCCTAACCATAACCCTAACTCTAACCCGAACAAAAACCCTAACCCTAACCCTAACCCAAACAAAAATCCTAACCCTAAACCTAAACCTAACCTTAACCCAAACCCAAACCCTAACCCTAACCCCAAACATTAACCCAAACGCTAAACAGAACCCTAACCCAAACCCAAACCCTAACCCTAACCCTAACCCTAACCCTAACATTAACCTTAACCCAAACAATAAAACTAACCATAACCCTAAACCCTAACCCTAACCCTAACCATAACCCTAAACCTCATGGTAACCCTAAACCTAGCCCGTACCCAAACCCTAACACTAACACTAACCCTAAACCTAACCCTAATCCTAACCCTAATCCTAACCCTAACCCTAACCCTAAACCTAACCCAAAACCAAACCCTAAACTTAAGCCTAATCGTAAGCCTAACACTAACTCTAAACCTAACCCAAACCCTAAACTTAACACTAACTCTAAACCTAGAACTAACCCAAATCAAAACCTAAACCTAACCCTAACCTTAACCCAAACCCTAACCCAAACCCTAACCCTAACCCTAATCCTAACCCTAACCGTAACCCTAACACTAACCCTAACCCAAACCCTAACCCTAATCTTAACCCTAATCCTAAACCTATTCCTAACCCTAACCAAAACCCAACCCCTAACCCTAACCCTAACCCTAACCCTAACCCTAACCCAAACACTAACCCTAAACCTAACCCTAACCCTAACCCAAACCCAAACACTAAACCTAACCCTAACCCTAATCCTAACCCTAACCCTAACCCAGAAACTAATCCTAAACCTAACCCAAACCCTAACCCTAACCCTAACCCTAACCTTAACCCAACCCCTAACCCTAAACCAAACCCTAACCCTAACCCTATCCTTAACTCAAACCCTAACACTAACCCTAATCCTAAACCTAACCCTAACCTTGACACTAACCCTAACCCTAAACCTAACCCAAAACCGAACCCTAAACTTAAGCCTAAACGTAAGCCTAACAGTAACCCTAACCCTAACCCAAACCCTAAACTTAACACTAACTCTAAACCTAGCACTAACCCAAATCAAACCTAAACCTAACCCTAACCTTAACCCAAACTCTAACTCAAACCCTAACCCTAATCCTAATCCTAACCCTAACCGTAACCCTAACGCTAACCCTAACACAAACCCTAACCCTAATCCTAACCCTCATCCTAAACCTATTTCTAACCCTAACCCAAACAAAAACACTAACCCTAACCCCAAACATTAATACAAGTCCTAATCATAACCCTAACCCAAACCCAAACCCTAACCCTAACCCTAACCCTAACCCAAACGCTAACCCTAACGATAACCCTAACCCAAACCCTAACCCTAAACCTAAACCTATTCCTAACCCTAACCCTAACCCTAACCCAAACCCTAACCCTAAACCTAACCCTAACACTAACCCTAACCCAAACCCTAACCCTAAACTTAACCCTAACGCTAACTTTAACGCTAATGCTAACCCAAAACCTAACTCAAACTCAAACCCTAACCCTAAGCCTAACCCTAACCCAACCCCTAATCCTAACCCTAACCATAACCCTAACCATAACCCAACCCCTAACAATAACCCTAACCCTAACCCTAACCCTAACCCAAACCCTAACACTAAACCTAACCCTAACCCTAATCCTAACCCTAACCCTAACCCAAAAACTAACCCTAACCCTAACCCAAACCCTAACCTTAACACTAACATTAACCCTAACCCAAACCCTAACCCTAACCCTAACCCTAACCCTAACCCAAAACCTAAACCTAACCCTAACCCAAACCCTAAAACAAACCCAAAACCTAACCCTAACACTATATCTAACCCTAACCCTCACATTACACTTAACCCAAACAATAAAGCTAACCATAACCCTAAACCCTAACCCTAACCCTAACCCTAACCCTAACCCTCAAGCTAACCCTAAACCTAGCCCCTAGCCAAACCCTAAACCTAACACTAAACCTAAACCAAAACCTAAACCTAATCCTAAACCTAACCCTAAATCAAACCCTAACACTAAACCTATCCTTAACCCAAACCCTAACCCTAACCCTAATCCTAAACCTAACCCTAACCCAAAACCTAACCCTAACCCTAAACCAAAACCAAACCCTAAACTTAAGCCTAATCGTAACCCTAACCCTAACCCTAATCTAAACCCTAAACTTAACAGTAACTCTAACCCTAACATTAACCCTAACCCTAACACTAACCCAAACCATAACCCTAACCCTAACGCAAACCAAACCATAACCCTAACTCTAATCCTAACCCTAACCCTAACACTAATCCTAACCCTAACCCTAACCCTAACCCTAACCCTAAACCAAACCCTGAACCTAACTCTAATCCTAACCCTAACCCTAACCGTAATCCTAACACTAACCCTAACCCTAACTCTAACCCTAAACATAAACCTAACTCAAAGCCTAACCTTAATCCTAAACCTAACCCTAACCCTCATCATAACCCTAAACCTAACCCTAAACCAAACCCTAACCCTAACCCTAACCCTGACTCAAACCCTAACCATAACCCTAACTCTAACCCGAACAAAAACCCTAACCCTAACCCTAACCCTAAGCCAAAACCTAAACCTAACACTAACCCTAACCCTAAAACAAACCCCAACCATAACCCTAAACCTAACCGTAATCCATACCCTAACCCTAACCCTAAACCTAAACCAAAACCTAAACCTAACACTAACCCTAAATCCTAACACTAACCCTGACCCTAATCCTAAACCTAACCCAAACACAAAGCCTAAACTTAACCCTAATCGTAAACTTAATACTAACCCTAAACCTAACCCAAACCCTAACCCTAACACTAACCTTAAACCTAACACTAACCCAAACCATAACACTAACCCAAACCCAAACCAAAACCCTAACCCTAAATCTAATCCTAACCCTAACCCTAACCCTAACCCTAACACTAACCCAAACCCTAAACCTAACCCTAATCCTAACCCTAAACCTAACACTAATCCTAACCCTAACCCTAACCCTAAACCAAACCCAACCCCTAACCCTAACCCTAACCCTAACCCAAAACCTAACCCTAACCCTTACACTAACTCAAACACTAAACCTAACCCTAACCCTCACCCAAACCCTAACCCTAAACCTAACCCTAAACCTAATCCTAACCCTAACCCTAACCCAAAAACTAACCCTGACTCTAACCCAAAACCTAACCATAACCCTAACCCTAACATTAACCCTAACCCTAACCCAAACCATAACCCTAACCTTAGCCTTAAGCCTAATGCTAACCCTAAACCTCACTCAAACTCAAAGGCTAAACGTAACCCTAAACCTAACCGAAACCCTAACCTTAACCCTAACCTAAGCCTAATTCAAACCCTAACCATAACCACAACTCTAACCCGAACCTAAACCCTTACCCTAACCCTAAACCTAACCCAAAACTAAACATAACCCTAACCCTAACCCTAACCCAAACCCTAACCCTAACCCTAACCCTATCCCTAACTCTAACGCTAATCCAAACCCTAAACCTAACCATAATCCTAACCCTAACCCTAACCCTAATCCTAACCCTAACCCTAACCCTAACCCTAACCCTAACCCTAACCCAAACCCTAAACCTAAACCTAATCCTAACCCTAACTCTAACCCTAATCCTAACCCTTACCCTAACCCTAAATCTAACCCGAACCCTACACCTAATCCTAACCCTAACCATAACCCTAACCCGAACACAACACATAACCCTAACACTAACCCTAACCCAAACCCAAATCCTTACCCTAAACCTAAACCTAACCTTAACCCAATCCCAAACCCTAACCCTAACCCCAAACATTAACCCAAACCCTAAACATAACCCTAACCCAAACCCAAACCCTAAACCGAACCCTAAACCACACGCTAACCCTAACGCTAACCCTAACCCAAACCCTAACCCTAACCCTAACCCTAACCCTAACCCTATTCCTAACCCTAACCCTAACCCAAACCCTAACCCTAACACTAACCCTAACCCTAACACTAACCCAAACCCTAACCCTAACACTAAACCTAAACCAAAACCTAAACCTAATCCTAAACCTAACCCTAAAACAAAGCCTAACCCTAATCTTATTCTTAACCCAAACCCTAACCCTAACCCTAATCCTAAACCTAACCCTAACCCTAAACCTAACCCAAAACCAAACGCAAGAACTAACCCTAACCCTAACCCAAAGCCTAACCATAAACCTTACCCTAACCCTAATCCTAATCCTAACCCGAACCCAAAAACTAACCCTGACCCTAACCCAAACCCTAACACTAACCCTAACCCTAACCCTAACCCAAACCCTAATCCTAACTGAAAACCTAACCCTAACCCTAACCCTAACCCAAACTATAACCCTAACCCTAACCTTAACCCTAATGCTAACACTAAACCTAACTCAAAATCAAAGGCTAACCGTAACCCTAACCCTAACCCAAACACTAACCCTAACCCTAACCTAACCCTAATTCAAACCCTTACCATAACCCTAACTCTAACCCGAACCTAAACCCTTACCCTAACCCTTAACCTAACCCAAAACTAAACCTAACCCTAACCCTAACCCTAACCCAAACCCTAACCCTAACCCTAACCCTAACACTAACTCTAACGCTAATCCAAACCCTAAACCTAACCATAATCCTAACCCTAACCCTAACCCTAATCCTAACCCTAACCCTAACCCTAACCCTAACCCTAAACCAAACCCTAAACCTAAACCTAATCCTAACCCTAACTCTAACCCTAATCCTAACCCTTACCCTAACCCTAAATCTAACCCGAACCCTACACCTAATCCTAACCCTAACCATAACCCTAACCCGAACACAACACATAACCCTAACACTAACCCTAACCCAAACCCAAATCCTTACCCTAAACCTAAACCTAACCTTAACCCAAACCCAAACCCTAACCCTAACCCCAAACATTAACCCAAACCCTAAACATAACCCTAACCCAAACCCAAACCCTAAACCGAACCCTAAACCAAACGCTAACCCTAACGCTAACCCTAACCCAAACCCTAACCCTAACCCTAACGCTAACCCTAACCCTATTCCTAACCCTAACCCTAACCCTAACCCTAACCCAAACCCTAAACATAAACCTAATCCTAACCCTAACTCTAACCCTAACCCTAACCCTAACCCTAATCCTAACCCTAACCCTAACCCTAAACCAAACCCTAAACCTAAACCTAATCCTAACCCTAATCCTAACACTTACCCTAACCCTAACCCTAACCCGAACCGAACACCTAATCCTAACCCTAACCATAACCCTAACTCGAACACAACCCATAACCCTAACCCTAACCCTAACCCAAACAAAAATCCTAACCCTAAACCTAAACCTAACCTTAACCCAAACCCAAACCCTAACCCTAACCCCAAACATTAACCCAAACGCTAAACAGAACCCTAACCCAAACCCAAACCCTAACCCTAACCCTAACCCTAAACCAAACGCTAACCCTAATGCTAACCCTAACCCAAACCCTAACCCTAACCCTAACCCTAACCCTAACCCTATTCCTAACCCTAACCCTAACTTTAACCCAAACCCAAACCCTAACCCTAACCCTAACCCTAACCCAAAAAATAACCCTAACACTAACCCAAAACCTAAACTTAACCCTAACCCTAACCCTAACCCAAACCCTAACCTTAACCCAAAACGTAAACCTAACCCTAACGCAAACACTAAAACAAACCCTAACCCTAACCCTAAACCTATTCCTAACCCTAACCCTAACATTAACCTTAACCCAAACAATAAAACTAACCATAACCCTAAACCCTAACCCTAACCCTAACCATAACCCTAAACCTCATGGTAACCCTAAACCTAGCCCGTACCCAAACCCTAACACTAACACTAACCCTAAACCAAAACCTAAACCTAATCTTAAACCTAACCCTAAACCAAACCCTAACCCTAACCCTATCCTTAACCCAAACCCTAACCCTAACCCTAATCCTAAACCTAACCCTAATCCTAACCCTAACCCTAACCCTAAACCTAACCCAAAACCAAACCCTAAACTTAAGCCTAATCGTAAGCCTAACACTAACTCTAAACCTAACCCAAACCCTAAACTTAACACTAACTCTAAACCTAGAACTAACCCAAATCAAAACCTAAACCTAACCCTAACCTTAACCCAAACCCTAACCCAAACCCTAACCCTAACCCTAATCCTAACCCTAACCGTAACCCTAACACTAACCCTAACCCAAACCCTAACCCTAATCTTAACCCTAATCCTAAACCTATTCCTAACCCTAACCAAAACCCAACCCCTAACCCTAACCCTAACCCTAACCCTAACCCTAACCCAAACACTAACCCTAAACCTAACCCTAACCCTAACCCAAACCCAAACACTAAACCTAACCCTAACCCTAATCCTAACCCTAACGCTAACCCAGAAACTAATCCTAAGCCTAACCCAAACCCTAACCCTAACCCTAACCCTAACCTTAACCCAACCCCTAACCCTAAACCTAACCCTAAACCAAACCCTAACCCTAACCCTATCCTTAACTCAAACCCTAACACTAACCCTAATCCTAAACCTAACCCTAACCTTGACACTAACCCTAACCCTAAACCTAACCCAAAACCGAACCCTAAACTTAAGCCTAAACGTAAGCCTAACAGTAACCCTAACCCTAACCCAAACCCTAAACTTAACACTAACTCTAAACCTAGCACTAACCCAAATCAAACCTAAACCTAACCCTAACCTTAACCCAAACTCTAACTCAAACCCTAACCCTAATCCTAATCCTAACCCTAACCGTAACCCTAACGCTAACCCTAACACAAACCCTAACCCTAATCCTAACCCTCATCCTAAACCTATTTCTAACCCTAACCCAAACAAAAACACTAACCCTAACCCCAAACTTTAATACAAGTCCTAAACATAACCCTAACCCAAACCCAAACCCTAACCGTAAACCTAACCCTAACCCAAACGCTAACCCTAACGATAACCCTAACCCAAACCCTAACCCTAAACCTAAACCTATTCCTAACCCTAACCCTAACCCTAACCCAAACCCTAACCCTAAACCTAACCCTAACACTAACCCTAACCCAAACCCTAACCCTAAACTTAACCCTAACGCTAACTTTAACGCTAATGCTAACCCTAAACCTAACTCAAACTCAAACCCTAACCCTAAGCCTAACCCTAACCCAACCCCTAATCCTAACCCTAACCATAACCCTAACCATAACCCAACCCCTAACAATAACCCTAACCCTAACCCTAACCCTAACCCAAACCCTAACACTAAACCTAACCCTAACCCTAATCCTAACCCTAACCCTAACCCAAAAACTAACCCTAACCCTAACCCAAACCCTAACCTTAACACTAACATTAACCCTAACCCAAACCCTAACCCTAACCCTAACCCTAACCCTAACCCAAAACCTAAACCTAACCCTAACCCAAACCCTAAAACAAACCCTAAACCTAACCCTAACCCTATTTCTATCCCTAACCCTAACATTACACTTAACCCAAACAATAAACCTAACCATAACCCTAAACCCTAACCCTAACCCTAACCCTAACCCTAACCCTCAAGCTAACCCTAAACCTAGCCCCTAGCCAAACCCTAAACCTAACACTAAACCTAAACCAAAACCTAAACCTAATCCTAAACCTAACCCTAAATCAAACCCTAACACTAAACCTATCCTTAACCCAAACCCTAACCCTAACCCTAATCCTAAACCTAACCCTAACCCAAAACCTAACCCTAACCCTAAACCAAAACCAAACCCTAAACTTAAGCCTAATTGTAACCCTAACCCTAACCCTAATCTAAACCCTAAACTTAACAGTAACTCTAACCCTAACATTAACCCTAACCCTAACACTAACCCAAACCATAACCCTAACCCTAACGCAAACCAAACCATAACCCTAACTCTAATCCTAACCCTAACCCTAACCCTAATCCTAACCCTAACCCTAACCCTAACCCTAACCCTAAACCAAACCCTAAACCTAACTCTAATCCTAACCCTAACCCTAACCGTAATCCTAACACTAACCCTAACCCTAACTCTAACCCTAAACATAAACCTAACTCAAAGCCTAACCTTAATCCTAAACCTAACCCTAACCCTCATCATAACCCTAAACCTAACCCTAAACCAAACCCTAACCCTAACACTAACCCTGACTCAAACCCTAACCATAACCCTAACTCTAACCCGAACAAAAACCCTAACCCTAACCCTAACCCTAAGCCAAAACCTAAACCTAACACTAACCCTAACCCTAAACCAAACCCCAACCATAACCCTAAACCTAACCGTAATCCATACCCTAACCCTAACCCTAAACCTAAACCAAAACCTAAACCTAACACTAACCCTAAATCCTAACACTAACCCTGACCCTAATCCTAAACCTAACCCAAACACAAAGCCTAAACTTAACCCTAATCGTAAACTTAATACTAACCCTAAACCTAACCCAAACCCTAACCCTAACACTAACCTTAAACCTAACACTAACCCAAACCATAACACTAACCCAAACCCAAACCAAAACCCTAACCCTAACTCTAATCCTAACCCTAACCCTAACCCTAACCCTAACACTAACCCAAACACTAAACCTAACCCTAATCCTAACCCTAAACCTAACACTAATCCTAACCCTAACCCTAACCCTAAACCAAACCCAACCCCTAACCCTAACCCTAACCCTAACCCAAAACCTAACCCTAACCCTTACACTAACTCAAACACTAAACCTAACCCTAACCCTCACCCAAACCCTAACCCTAAACCTAACCCTAAACCTAATCCTA
Source organism: Eospalax fontanierii (assembly GCA_035773235.1). Lineage (NCBI taxonomy): Eukaryota > Metazoa > Chordata > Mammalia > Rodentia > Spalacidae > Eospalax > Eospalax fontanierii. Next base: position 48,977,197 of record CM069549.1, on the reverse strand, counting down.
ACCCTAACCCTAACCCAAAAACTAACCCTGACTCTAACCCAAAACCTAACCATAGCCCTAACCCTAACATTAACCCTAACCCTAACCCAAACCATAACCCTAACCCTAACCTTAAGCCTAATGCTAACCCTAAACCTAACTCAAACTCAAAGGCTAACCGTAACCCTAAACCTAACCGAAACCCTAACCTTAACCCTAACCTAAGCCTAATTCAAACCCTAACCATAACCACAACTCTAACCCGAACCTAAACCCTTACCCTAACCCTAAACCTAACCCAAAACTAAACATAACCCTAACCCTAACCCTAACCCAAACCCTAACCCTAACCCTAACCCTATCCCTAACTCTAACGCTAATCCAAACCCTAAACCTAACGATAATCCTAACCCTAACCCTAACCCTAATCCTAACCCTAACCCTAACCCTAACCCTAACCCTAACCCAAACCCTAAACCTAAACCTAATCCTAACCCTAACTCTAACCCTAATCCTAACCCTTACCCTAACCCTAAATCTAACCCGAACCCTACACCTAATCCTAACCCTAACCATAACCCTAACCCGAACACAACACATAACCCTAACACTAACCCTAACCCAAACCCAAATCCTTACCCTAAACCTAAACCTAACCTTAACCCAAACCCAAACCCTAACCCTAACCCCAAACATTAACCCAAACCCTAAACATAACCCTAACCCAAACCCAAACCCTAAACCGAACCCTAAACCACACACTAACCCTAACGCTAACCCTAACCCAAACCCTAACCCTAACCCTAACCCTAACCCTGACCCTATTCCTAACCCTAACCCTAACCCAAACCCTAACCCTAACACTAACCCTAACCCTAACACTAACCCAAACCCTAACCCTAACACTAAACCTAAACCAAAACCTAAACCTAATCCTAAACCTAACCCTAAACCAAAGCCTAACCCTAATCCTATTCTTAACCCAAACCCTAACCCTAACCCTAATCCTAAACCTAACCATAACCCTAAACCTAACCCAAAACCAAACGCAAGAACTAACCCTAACCCTAACCCAAAGCCTAACCATAAACCTTACCCTAACCCTAATCCTAATCCTAACCCGAACCCAAAAACTAACCCTGACCCTAACCCAAACCCTAACACTAACCCTAACCCTAACCCTAACCCAAACCCTAATCCTAACTGAAAACCTAACCCTAACCCTAACCCTAACCCAAACTATAACCCTAACCCTAACCTTAACCCTAATGCTAACACTAAACCTAACTCAAAATCAAAGGCTAACCGTAACCCTAACCCTAACCCAAACACTAACCCTAACCCTAACCTAACCCTAATTCAAACCCTTACCATAACCCTAACTCTAACCCGAACCTAAACCCTTACACTAACCCTAAACCTAACCCAAAACTAAACCTAACCCTAACCCTAACCCTAACCCAAACCCTAACCCTAACCCTAACCCTAACCCTAACCCTAAACCAAACCCTAAACCTAAACCTAATCCTAACCCTAACTCTAACCCTAATCCTAACCCTTACCCTAACCCTAAATCTAACCCGAACCCTACACCTAATCCTAACCCTAACCATAACCCTAACCCGAACACAACACATAACCCTAACACTAACCCTAACCCAAACCCAAATCCTTACCCTAAACCTAAACCTAACCTTAACCCAAACCCAAACCCTAACCCTAACCCCAAACATTAACCCAAACCCTAAACATAACCCTAACCCAAACCCAAACCCTAAACCGAACCCTAAACCAAACGCTAACCCTAACGCTAACCCTAACCCAAACCCTAACCCTAACCCTAACGCTAACCCTAACCCTATTCCTAACCCTAACCCTAACCCAAACCCTAACCCTAACACTAACCCTAACCCTAACACTAACCCAAACCCTAACCCTAACACTAAACCTAAACCAAAACCTAAACCTAATCCTAAACCTAACCCTAAACCAAAGCCTAACCCTAATCCTATTCTTAACCCAAACCCTAACCCTAACCCTAATCCTAAACCTAACCCTAACCCTAAACCTAACCCAAAACCAAACGCAAGAACTAACCCTAACCCTAACCCAAAGCCTAACCATAAACCTTACCCTAACCCTAATCCTAATCCTAACCCGAACCCAAAAACTAACCCTGACCCTAACCCAAACCCTAACACTAACCCTAACCCTAACC
>CM069549.1:48950000-48970000 GCA_035773235.1 Eospalax fontanierii | reverse complement strand
CTCTAACCCTAATCCTAACCCTTACCCTAACCCTAAATCTAACCCGAACCCTACACCTAACCCTAACCCTAACCATAACCCTAACCCGAACACAACACATAACCCTAACACTAACCCTAACCCAAACCCAAATCCTTACCCTAAACCTAAACCTAAACTTAACCCAAACCCAAACCCTAACCCTAACCCCAAACATTAACCCAAACCCTAAACATAACCCTAACCCAAACGCTAACCCTAACACTAACCCTAATCCAAACCCTAACCCTAACCCTAACCCTAACCCAAACCCTAACACTAAACCTAACCCTAACCCTAACCCTAACCCAAACCCTAACACTAAACCTAACCCTAACCCTAATCCTAACCCTAACCCTAACCCAAAAACTAACCCTAACCCTAACCCAAACCCTAAACTTAACCCTAACATTAACCCTAACCCTAACCCTAACCCTAACCCAAACGCTAACCCTAACGATAACCCTAACCCAAACCCTAACCCTAACCCTATTCCTAACCCTAACCCTAACCCTAACCCAAACCCTAACCCTAACCCTAACCCTAATCCTAAACCTAACCCTAACCCTAACCCAAACCCTAACCCTAAACTTAACCCTAACCCTAACATTAACGCTAATGCAAACCCTAAACCTAACTCAATCTCAAACCCTAACCGTAAGCCTAACCCTAACCCAACCCCTAATCCTAACCCCATCCATAACCCTAACCATAACCCAACCCCTAACAATAACCCTAAACCTAACCCGAACCCAAACCCAAGCCTTAACCCTAACCCTAACCCTAACCCAAACCCTAACCCTAACCCTAACCCTAAACTTAACCTAAACCCTAAACCTAACCCTAACCCTAACCCAAACCCTAACACTAAACCTAACCCTAACCCTAACCCTAACCCAAACCCTAACACTAAACCTAACCCTAACCCTAATCCTAACCCTAACCCTAACCCAAAAACTAACCCTAACCCTAACCCAAACCCTAACCTTAACCCTAACATTAACCCTAACCCTAACCCTAACCCTAACCCAAAACCTAAACCTAACCCTAACCCAAACCCTAAAACAAACCCTAAACCTAACCCTAACCCTATTCCTAACCCTAACCCTAACATTACACTTAACCCAAACAATAAACCTAACCATAACCCTAAACCCTAACCCTAACCCTAACCCTAACCCTAACCCTCATGCTAATCCTAAACCTAGCCCGTAGCCAAACCCTAAACCTAACACTAAACCAAAACCAAAACCTAAACCTAATCCTAAACCTAACCCTAAATCAAAACCTAACCCTAAAACTATTCTTAACCCAAACCCTAACCCTAACCCTAATCCTAAACCTAACCCTAACCCTAAATCTAACCCTAACCCTAACCCAAAACCAAGCCCCAAACTTAACCATAATCAGAACCCCAACCCTAACCCTAACCCAAACCCTAAACTTAACACTAACTCTAACCCTAACACTAACCCTAACCCTAACACTAACCCAAACCATAACCCTAACCCTAACGCAAACCAAACCGTAACCCTAAGTCTAATCCTAACCCTAACCCTAACCCTAATCCTAACCCTAACCCTAACCCTAACCCAAACCCTAAACCTAACCCTAATCCTAACCCTAACCCTAACCGTAATCCTAACCCTAACCCTAACCCTAACCCTAACCCTAAACATAAACCTAACTCAAAGCCTAACCTTAACCCTAAACCTAACCCAAACCCTAACCCTAAACCTAAGCCTAACCCTAATCCTAACCCTAATCCTAACCCAAAAACTTACCCTAACCCTAACTCAAACCCTAACCTTAACCCTAACCCTAACCTTAACGAAAACCTAACCTTAACCCTAACCCTAACCCAAAACCTAAACCTAATCCGTACCCAAAGCCTAAACCAAACCCTAACCCTAATCCTAAACCTAACCCTATTCCTAACCCTAACCCTAAACCTAACCTTAACCCAAATAATAACCCTAACCCTAACCCTAAACCCTAAACCTAACCCTAAACCTAACCCTAACCCTCACCATAACCCTAAACCTAACCCTAACCCAAACGCTAACCCTAACCCTAACCCTAACCCTGACTCAAAGCCCTAACCATAACCCTAACTCTAACCCGAACAAAAACCCTAACCCTAACCCTAAACCTAAGCAAAACCTAAACCTAACACTAACCCTAACCCTAAACCAAACCCCAACCATAACCCTAAACGTAACCGTAATCCATACCCTAACCCTAACCCTAAACCTAACCCAAAATATAAACCTAACACTAAACCTAAATCCTAACCCTAACCCTGACCCTAACCCTAAACCTAACCCAAACACAAAGCCTAAACTTAACCCTAATCGTAACCTTAATACGAACCCTAAACCTAACCCAAACCCTAACCCTAACACTAACCTTAAGCCTAACACTAACCCAAAGCATAACACTAACCCAAACCCAAACCAAAACCCTAACCCTAACTCTAATCCTAACCCTAACCCTAACCCAAACCCTAAACCTAACCCGAATCCTAACCGTAAACCTAACCCTAACCCTCACCATAACCCTAAACCTAACCCTCACCCAAACCCTAACCCTAAACCTAACCCTAAACCTAATCCTAACCCTAACCCTAATCCAAAAACTAACCCTGACTCTAACCCAAACCCGAACCCTAACCCAAACCCTAAACCTAAACCTAATCCTAACCCTAACTCTAACCCTAATCCTAACCCTTACCCTAACCCTAAATCTAACCCGAACCCTACACCTAACCCTAACCCTAACCATAACCCTAACCCGAACACAACACATAACCCTAACACTAACCCTAACCCAAACCCAAATCCTTACCCTAAACCTAAACCTAACCTTAACCCAAACCCAAACCCTAACCCTAACCCCAAACATTAACCCAAACCCTAAACATAACCCTAACCCAAACCCAAACCCTAAACCGAACCCTAAACCAAACGCTAACCCTAACGCTAACCCTAACCCAAACCCAAATCCTTACCCTAAACCTAAACCTAACCTTAACCCAAACCATAACCCTAACCCTAACCTTAACCTTAATGCTAACCCTAAACCTAACTCAAACCCAAAGGCTAACCGTAACCCTAACCCTAAACCAAACTCTACCCCTAACCCTAACCTAACCCTAATTCAAACCCTAACCATAACTATAACTCTAACCAGAAACTAAACCCTTACCCTAACCCTAAACCTAACCCAAAACTAAACCTAACCCTAACCCTAACCCTCACCCAAACCCTAACCCTAACCCTAAACCTAACCCTAACTCTAACGCTAACCCAAACCCTAAACCTAACCATAATCCTAACCCTAACCCTAACCCTAATCCTAACCCTAACCCTAACCCTAACCCTAACCCTAACCCAAACCCTAAACCTAAACCTAATCCTAACCCTAACTCTAACCCTAATCCTAACCCTTACCCTAACCCTAAATCTAACCCGAACCCTACACCTAACCCTAACCCTAACCATAACCCTAACCCGAACACAACACATAACCCTAACACTAACCCTAAACCAAACCCAAATCCTTACCCTAAACCTAAACCTAACCTTAACCCAAACCCAAACCCTAACCCTAACCCCAAACATTAACCCAAACCCTAAACATAACCCTAACCCAAACGCTAACCCTAACACTAACCCTAATCCAAACCCTAACCCTAACCCTAACCCTAACCCTATTCCTAACCCTAACCCTAACCCAAACCCTACCCCTAACACTAACCCTAACCCTAACCCAAACCCTAACCCTAACACTAAACCTAAACCAAAACCTAAACCTAATCCTAAACCTAACCCTAAACCAAACCCTAACCCTAAACCTTACCCTAACCCTAATCCTAACACTAACCCAAACCCAAAAACTAACCATGACCCTAACCCAAACCCTAACCCTAACCCTAACCCTAACCCAAACCCTAACCCTAACCCTAACCCTAACCCTAACCCAAACCCTAACCCTAACCCTAACCCTAACCCTAACATTAATGCTAATGCAAACCCTAAACCTAACTCAATCTCAAACCCTAACCGTAAGCCTAACCCTAACCCAACCCCTAATCCTAACCCGATCCATAACCCTAACCATAACCCAACCCCTAACAATAACCCTAAACCTAACCCGAACACAAACCCAAGCCTTAACCCTAACCCTAACCCTAACCCAAACCCTAACCCTAACCCTAACCCTAAACTTAACCTAAACCCTAAACCTAACCCTAACCCTAACCCAAACCCTAACACTAAACCTAACCCTAACCCTAACTGTAACCCAAACCCTAACACTAAACCTAACCCTAACCCTAATCCTAACCCTAACCCTAACCCAAAAACTAACCCTAACCCTAACCCAAACCCTAACCTTAACCCTAACATTAACCCTAACCCTAACCCTAACCCTAACCCAAAACCTAAACCTAACCCTAACCCAAACCCTAAAACAAACCCTAAACCTAACCCTAACCCTATTCCTAACCCTAACCCTAACATTACACTTAACCCAAACAATAAACCTAACCATAACCCTAAACCCTAACCCTAACCCTAACCCTAACCCTAACCCTAACCCTCATGCTAATCCTAAACCTAGCCCGTAGCCAAACCCTAAACCTAACACTAAACCAAAACCAAAACCTAAACCTAATCCTAAACCTAACCCTAAATCAAAACCTAACCCTAAAACTATCCTTAACCCAAACCCTAACCCTAACCCTAATCCTAAACCTAACCCTAACCCTAAATCTAACCCTAACCCTAACCCAAAACCAAACCCTAAACTTAAGCTTAATCGTAACCCCAACCCTAACCCTAACCCAAACCCTAAACTTAACACTAACTCTAACCCTAACACTAACCCTAACCCTAACACTAACCCAAACCATAACCCTAACCCTAACGCAAACCAAACCATAACCCTAACTCTAATCCTAACCCTAACCCTAACCCTAATCCTAACCCTAACCCTAACCCTAACCCAAACCCTAAACCTAACCCTAATTCTAACCCTAACCCTAACCGTAATCCTAACCCTAACCCTAACCCTAACCCTAACCCTAACCCTAAACATAAACCTAACTCAAAGCCTAACCTTAACCCTAAACCTAACCCAAACCCTAACCCTAAACCTAAGCCTAACCCTAATCCTAACCCTAACCCTAACCCAAAAACTTACCCTAACCCTAACTCAAACCCTAACCTTAACCCTAACCCTAACCTTAACGAAAACCTAACCTTAACCCTAACCCTAACCCAAAACCTAAACCTAACCCGTACCCAAACCCTAAACCAAACCCTAACCCTAATCCTAAACCTAACCCTATTCCTACCCCTAACCCTAAACCTAACCTTAACCCAAATAATAAGCCTAACCCTAACCCTAAACCCTAAACCTAACCCTAAACCTAACCCTAACCCTCACCATAACCCTAAACCTAACCCTAACCCAAACCCTAACCCTAACCCTAACCCTAACCCTGACTCAAAGCCCTAACCATAACCCTAACTCTAACCCGAACAAAAACCCTAACCCTAACCCTAAACCTAAGCCAAAACCTAAACCTAACACTAAACCTAACCCTAAACCAAACCCCAACCATACCCCTAAACGTAACCGTAATCCATACCCTAACCCTAACCCTAAACCTAACCCAAAATATAAACCTAACACTAAACCTAAATCCTAACCCTAACCCTGACCCTAAACCTAAACCTAACCCAAACACAAAGCCTAAACTTAACCCTAATCGTAACCTTAATACCAACCCTAAACCTAACCCAAACCCTAACCCTAACACTAACCTTAACCCTAACACTAACCCAAAGCATAACACTAACCCAAACCCAAACCAAAACCCTAACCCTAACTCTAATCCTAACCCTAACCCTAACCCAAACCCTAAACCTAACCCTAATCCTAACCGTAAACCTAACCCTAACCCTCACCATAACCCTAAATCTAACCCTCACCCAAACCCTAACCCTAAACCTAACCCTAAACCTAATCCAAACCTAACCCTAATCCAAAAACTAACCCTGACTCTAACCCAAACCCGAACCCTAACCCTAACCCTAACCCAATCCCTAACACTAACACAAAACCTAAACCTAACCCTAACCCTAACCCTAACCATAACCCTAACCCAAACCATAACCCTAACCCTAACCTTAACCTTAATGCTAACCCTAAACCTAACTCAAACCCAAAGGCTAACCGTAACCCTAACCCTAAACCAAACTCTAACCCTAACCCTAACCTAACCCTAATTCAAACCCTAACCATAACCATAACTCTAACCCGAAACTAAACCCTTACCCTAACCCTAAACCTAACCCAAAACTAAACCTAACCCTAACCCTAACCCTCACCCAAACCCTAAACCTAACCCTAAACCTAACCCTAAATCTAACGCTAACCCAAACCCTAAACCTAACCATAATCCTAACCCTAACCCTAACCCTAATCCTAACCCTAACCCTAACCCTAAACATAACCCTAACCCAAACCCTAAACCTAAACCTAATCCTAACCCTAACTCTAACCCTAATCCTAACCCTTACCCTAACCCTAAATCTAACCCGAACCCTACACCTAACCCTAACCCTAACCATAACCCTAACCCGAACACAACACATAACCCTAACACTAACCCTAACCCAAACCCAAATCCTTACCCTAAACCTAAACCTAACCTTAACCCAAACCCAAACCCTAACCCTAACCCCAAACATTAACCCAAACCCTAAACATAACCCTAACCCAAACGCTAACCCTAACACTAACCCTAACCCAAACCCTAACACTAACCCTAACCCTAACCCTATTCCTAACCCTAACCCTAACCCAAACCCTACCCCTAACACTAACCCTAACCCTAACCCAAACCCTAACCCTAACACTAAACCTAAACCAAAACCTAAACCTAATCCTAAACCTAACCCTAAACCAAACCCTAACCCTAAACCTTACCCTAACCCTAATCCTAACACTAACGCGAACCCAAAAACTAACCCTGACCCTAACCCAAACCCTAACACTAACCCTATCCCTAACGCTAACACAAACCCTAATCCTAACCGAAAACCTAACCCTAACCCTAACCCTAACCCAAACTATAACCCTAACCCTAACCTTATCCCTAAAGCTAACACTAAACCTAACTCAATATCAAAGGCTAACCGTAACCCTAACCCTAACCCAAACACTAACCCTAACCCTAACCTAACCCTAATTCAAACCCTTACCACAACCCTAAACCTAAACCTAACCCTAACCCTTACCCTAACACTAAACCTAACCCAAAACTAAACCTAACCCTAACCCTAACCCTAACCCAAACCCTAACCCTAAACCTAAACCTAACCCTAACTCTAACGCTAACCCAAACCCTAAACAAAACCCTAATCCTAACCCTAACCCTAACCCTAATCATAACCCAAACCCTAAACATAACCCTAACCCAAACCCAAGCCCTAAACCTAACCCTACCCCTAACACTAACCCTAACCCTAACCCAAACCCTAACCCTAACCCTAACCCTACCCCTAACACTAACCCTAACCCTAACCCAAACCCTAACCCTAACACTAAACCTAAACCAAAACCTAAACCTAATCCTAAACCTAACCCTAAACCAAAGCCTAACCCTAACCCTATTCTTAACGCAAACCCTAACCCTAACCCTAATCCTAAACCTAACCCTAACCCTACCCTGAACCCAAAAACTAACCCTGACCCTAACCCAAACCCAAACACTAACCCTAACCCTAACCCTAACCCAAACCCTAACCCTAAACCTTACCCTAACCCTAATCCTAACCCTAACCCGAACCCAAAAACTAACCCTGACCCTAACCCAAACCCTAACACTAACCCTAACCCTAACCCTAACCCAAAACCTAATCCTAACCGAAAACCTAACCCTATCCCAATCTATAAATCTAACCCTAACCTTAACCCTAATGCTAACACTAAAACTAACTCAAAATCAAAGGCTAACCGTAACCCTAACCCTAACCCAAACACTAACCCTAACCCTAACCTAACCCTAATTCAAATCCTTACCATAACCCTAATTCTAACCCGAACCTAAACCCTTACCCGAACCCTAAACCTAACCCAAAACTAAACCTAACCCTAACCCTAACCCTAACCCAAACCCTAAACCTAACCCTAAACCTAACCTTAACTCTAACTCTAACGCTAACCCAAACCCTAAACCTAACCCTAATCACAACCCTAACCCTAACCCTAATCATAACCCTAACCCTAACCCAAACCCTAAACCTAAACCTAATCCTAACCCTAACTCTAACCCTAATCCTAACACTTACCCTAACCCTAACGCGAACCGAACACCTAATCCTAACCCTAACCATAACCCTAACCCGAACACAACCCATAACCCTAACCCTAACCCTAACCCAAACCAAAATCCTAACCCTAAACCTAAACCTAACCTTAACCCAAACCCAAACCCTAACCCTAACCCCAAACATTAACCCAAACCCTAAACATAACCCTAACCCAAACCCAAACCCTAACCCTAACCCTAACCCTAACCCAAACGCTCACCTTAACGCTAACCCTAACCCAAACCCTAACCCTAACCCTAACCCTAACCCTATTCCTAACCCTAACCCTAACTTTAACCCAAACCCTAACCCTAAACCTAACCCTAACCCTAACACAAACCCAAACCCTAACCCTAACCCTAACAATAACCCAAACCATAAACCTAACCCTAACATTAACGCTAATGCTAACCCTAAACATAACTCAAACTCAAACCCTAACCCTAAGCCTAACCCTAACCCAACCCCTAATCCTAACCCTAACCCTAACCCTAACCCGAACCCAACCCCTAACCCTAACCCTAACCCTAACCCGAAAACAAACCCAAGCCTTAACCCTAAACCTAATCCTAACCCAAACCCTACCCCTAACCCTAACTCAAACCCTAAACCTAACCCTAACCCTAACCCAAACCCTAACATAAACCTAACCCTAACCCTAATCCTAACCTTAACCCTAACCCAAAAAATAACCCTAACACTTACCGAAACCCTAACCTTAACCCTAACCCTAACCCTAACCCAAACCCTAACCCTAACCCAAAACCTAAACCTAACCCTAACAAACACTAAAACAAACCCTAAACCTAACCCTAACCCTATTCCTAACCCTAACCCTAACATTAAACTTAACCCAAACAATAAACCTAACCATAACCCTAAACCCTAACCCTAACGCTAACCCTAACCCTCACGCTAACCCTAAACCTAGCCCGTACCCAAACCCTAACCCTAACACTAAACCTAAACCAAAACTAAACCTAATCTTAAACCTAACCCTAAACCAAACCCTAACCCTAACCCTATCCTTAACTCAAACCCTAACCCTAACCCTAATCCTAAACCTAACCCTAACCCTAACCCTAACCCTAACCCTAAATCTAACCCAAAACCAAACCCTAAACTTAAGCCTAAACGTAAGCCTAACACTAACCCTAACCCTAACCCAAACCCTAAACTTAACACTAACTCTAAACCTAGCAATAACCCAAATCAAAACCCAAACCTAACCCTAACCTTAACCCAAACCCTAAACCTAACCTTAATCCTAACTCTAACCGTAACCCTAACGCTAACCCTAACCCAAACCCTAACGCTAATCATAACCCTAATCCTAAACCTATTCCTAACCCTAACCCAAACCCAACCCCTTACCCTAACCCTAACCCTAACCCTAACCCTAACCCAAACACTAACCCTAAATCTAACCCTAACCCTAACCCAAACCCTAACACTAAACCTAAACCTAACCCTAATTCTAACCCTAAAACTAACCCAGAAACTAACCCTAACCCTAACCCAAACTCTAACCCTAACCCTAACCCTAACCCAACCCCTAACCCTAAACCTAACCCTAACCCAAACCCTAACCCTAACCCTAAACCTAACCCTAACTCTAACCCTAATCCTAAACCTAACCCTAACCCTAACCCTAACCCTAACCCTAAACCTAACCCAAAACCAAACCCTAAACTTAAGCCTATTCGTAAGCCTAACACTAACCCTAACCCTAACCCAAACCCTAACTTAACACTAACTCTAAACCTAGCACTAACCCAAATCAAAATCTAAACCTAACCCTAACCTTAACCCAAACACTAAAACAAACCCTAACCCTAACCCTAACTCTAAAATTAACCTTAACCCAAACAATAAACCTAACCATAACTCTAAACCCGAACCCTAACCCTAACCCTAACCTTAACCCTCACGCTAACCCTAAACCTAGCCCGTACCCAACCCCTAACCCTAACCCTAACCCTAAACCTAACCCAAACCCTAAACCTAAACCTAATCCTAACCCTAACTCTAACCCTAATCCTAACACTTACCCTAAACCTAACCCTAACCCGAACCGAACACCTAATCCTAACCCTAACCATAACCCTAACCCGAACACAACCCATAACCCTAACCCTAACCCTAACCCAAACCCAAATCATAACCCTAAACCTAAACCTAAACTTAGCCCAAGACCAAACCCTAACCCTAACCCCAAACATAAACCCAAACCCTAAACATAACCCTAACCCAAACCCAAACCATAACCCTAACCCTTAACCTAACACAAAACCTAAACCTAACCCTGACCCTAACCCAAACCCTAACACTAACCCTAACCCTAACCCTAACCCAAACACTAATCCTAACCGAAAACCTAACCCTAACCCAAACCCTAAACCTAACCCTAACCCTAACCCTCACCCAAACCCTAACCCTAACCCTAACCCTAAACCTAACCCTAACTCTAACGCTAACCCAAACCCTAAACCTAACCATAATCCTAACTCTAACCCTAACACTAATCCTAACCCTAACCCTAACCCTAACCCTAACCCTTACCCAAATCCTTCCCCTAAACCTAAACCTAACCTTAACCCAAACCCAAACCCTAACCCTAACCCCAAACATTAACCCAAACCCTAAACATAACCCTAACCCAAACCCAAACCCTAAACCTAACCCTAACCCAAACGCTAACCCTAACACTAACCCTAACCCTAACCCTAACCCTAACCCAAACCCTAACCCTAACACTAAACCTAAACCAAAACCTAAACCTAATCCTAAACCTAACCCTAAACCAAAGCCTAACCCTAACCCTATTCTTAACCCAAACCCTAACCCTAACCCTAATCCTAAACCTAAACCTAACCCTACCCCGAACCCAAAAACTAACCCTGACACTAACCCAAACCCTAACACTAACCCTAACCCTAACCCTAACTCAAACCCTAACCCTAACCCTAAACCTTACCCTAACCCTAATCCTAAACCTAACCCGAACCCAAAAACTAAACCTGACCCTAACCCAAACCCTAACACTAACCCTAACCCTAACCCTAACCCAAACCCTAATCCTAACCGAAAACCTAACCCTAACCCTAACCCTAACCCAAACTATAACCCTAACCCTAACCTTAACCCTAATGCTAACACTAAACCTAACTCAAAATCAAAGGCTAACCGTAACCCTAACCCTAACCCAAACACTAACCCTAACCCTAACCTAACCCTAATTCAAACCCTTACCATAACCCTAATTCTAACCCGAACCTAAACCCTTACCCGAACCCTAACCCTAACCCAAACCCTAACCCTAACCCTAAACCTAACTCTAACTCTAACGCTAACCCAAAACCTAAACCTAACCCTAATCCTAACCCTAAACCTAACCCTAATCCTAACCCTAACCCTAACCCTAATCATAACCCTAACCCTAACCCAAACCCTAAACCTAAACCTAATCCTAACCCTAACTCTAACCCTAATCCTAACACTTACCCTAACCCTAACGCGAAGCGAACACCTAATCCTAACCCTAACCATAACCCTAACCCGAACACAACACATGACCCTAACCCTAACCCTAACCCAAACCAAAATCCTAACCCTAAACCTAAAATTAACCTTAACCCAAACCCAAACCCTAACCCTAACCCCAAACATTAACCCAAACCCTAAACATAACCCTAACCCAAACCCAAACCCTAACCCTAACCCTAACCCTAACCCAAACGCTAACCACAACGCTAACCCTAACCCAAACCCTAACCCTAACCCTAACCCTAACTCAAACCCTAAACCTAACCCTAACCCTAACCCAAACCCTAACATAAACCTAACCCTAACCCTAATCCTAACCTTAACCCTAACCCAAAAAATAACCCTAACACTTACCGAAACCCTAACCTTAACCCTAACCCTAACCCTAACCCAAACCCTAACCCTAACCCAAAACCTAAATCTAACCCTAACAAACACTAAACCAAACCCTAACCCTAACCCTAACCCTATTCCTAACCCTAACCCTAACATTAACCTTAACCCAAACCATAAACCTAACCATAACCCTAAACCCTAACCCTAACCCTAACCCTAACCCTCACGCTAACCCTAAACCTAGCCCGTACCAAACCCTAACCCTAACACTAACCCTAAACCAAAACGTAAACCTAATCCTAAACCTAACCCTAAACCAAACCCTAACCCTAACCCTATCCTTAACTCAAACCCTAACCCTAACCCTAATCCTAAACCTAACCCTAATCCTAACCCTAACCCTAACCCTAAACCTAACCCAAAACCAAACCCTAAACTTAAGCCTATTCGTAAGCCTAACACTAACCCTAACCCTAACCCAAACCCTAACTTAACACTAACTCTAAACCTAGCACTAACCCAAATCAAAATCTAAACCTAACCCTAACCTTAACCCAAACACTAAAACAAACCCTAACCCTAACCCTAACTCTAACATTAACCTTAACCCAAACAAGAAACCTAACCATAACTCTAAACCCTAACCCTAACCCTAACCCTAACCTTAACCCTCACGCTAACCCTAAACCTAGCCAGTACCCAACCCCTAACCCTAACCCTAACCCTAAACCTAACCCAAACCCTAAACCTAAACCTAATCCTAACCCTAACTGTAACCCTAATCCTAACACTTACCCTAAACCTAACCCTAACCCGAACCGAACACCTAATCCTAACCCTAACCATAACCCTAACCCGAACACAACCCATAACCCTAACGCTAACCCTAACCCAAACCCAAATCCTAAGCCTAAAGCTAAACCTAAACTTAACCCAAAACCAAACTCTAACCCTAACCCCAAACATTAACCCAAACCCTAAACATAACCCTAACCCAAAGCCAAACCCTAACCCTAACCCTAATTCGAACCCGAACCCAAACCATAACCCTAACCCTTAACCTAACACAAAACCTAAACCTAACCCTGACCCTAACCCAAACCCTAACACTAACCCTAACCCTAACCCTAACCCAAACACTAATCCTAACCGAAAACCTAACCCTAACCCAAACCCTAAACCTAACCCTAACCCTAACCCTCACCCAAACCCTAACCCTAACCCTAACCCTAAACCTAACCCTAACTCTAACGCTAACCCAAACCCTAAACCTAACCATAATCCTAACCCTAACCCTAACCCTAATCCTAACCCTAACCCTAACCCTAACCCTAACCCTAACCCTAACCCTAACCCTAACCCAAACCCTAAACCTAAACCTAATCCTAACCCTAACTCTAACCCTAATCCTAAACCTTACCCTAACCCTAAATCTAACCCGAACCCTACACCTAACCCTAACCCTAACCATAACCCTAACCCGAACACAACACATAACCCTAACACTAACCCTAACCCAAACCCAAATCCTTACCCTAAACCTAAACCTAACCTTAACCCAAACCCAAACCCTAAACCTAACCCCAAACATTAACCCAAACCCTAAACATAACCCTAACCCAAACCCAAACCCTAAACCTAACCCTAAACCAAACGCTAACCCTAACACTAACCCTAACCCAAACCCTAACCCTAACCCTAACCCTAACCCAAACCCTAACCCTAACACTAAACCTAAACCAAAACCTAAACCTAATCCTAAACCTAACCCTAAACCAAAGCCTAACCCTAACCCTATTCTTAACCCAAACCCTAACCCTAACCCTAATCCTAAACCTAACCCTAACACTACCCCGAACCCAAAAACTAACCCTGACACTAACCCAAACCCTAACACTAACCCTAACCCTAACCCTAACCCAAACCCTAACCCTAAACCTTACCCTAACCCTAATCCTAACCCTAACCCGAACCCAAAAACTAACCCTGACCCTAACCCAAACCCTAACACTAACCCTAACCCTAACCCTAACCCAAACCCTAATCCTAACCGAAAACCTAACCCTAACCCTAACCCTAACCCAAACTATAACCCTTACCCTAACCTTAACCCTAATGGTTACACTAAACCTAACTCAAAATCAAAGGCTAACCGTAACCCTAACCCTAACCCAAACACTAACCCTAACCCTAACCTAACCCTAATTCAAACCCTTACCATAACCCTAATTCTAACCCGAACCTAAACCCTTACCCGAACCCTAAACCTAACCCAAAACTAAACCTAACCCTAACCCTAACCCTAACCCAAACCCTTACCCTAACCCTAAACCTAACCCTAACTCTAACGCTAACCCAAACCCTAAACCTAACCCTAATCCTAACCCTAACCCTAACCCTAATCATAACCCTAACCCTAACCCAAACCCTAAACCTAAACCTAATCCTAACCCTAACTCTAACCCTAATCCTAACACTTACCCTAACCCTAACCCTAACGCGAACCGAACACCTAATCCTAACCCTAACCATAACCCTAACCCGAACACAACCCATAACCCTAACCCTAACCCTAACCCAAACCAAAATCCTAACCCTAAACCTAAACCTAACCTTAACCCAAACCCAAACCCTAACCCTAACCCCAAACATTAACCCAAACCCTAAACATAACCCTAACCCAAACCCAAACCCTAACCCTAACCCTAACCCTAACCCAAACGCTAACCATAACGCTAACCCTAACCCAAACCCTAACCCTAACCCTAACCCTAACCCTATTCCTAACCCTAACCCTAACTTTAACCCAAACCCTAACCCTAAACCTAACCCTAACCCTAACACAAACCCAAACCCTAACCCTAACCCTAACAATAACCCAAACCATAAACCTTACCCTAACATTAACGCTAATGCTAACCCTAAACCTAACTCAAAACAAACCCTAACCCTAAGCCTAACCCGAACCCAACCCCTAATACTAATCCTAACCC
The DNA here is from genome assembly GCA_035773235.1 of Eospalax fontanierii. Taxonomy (NCBI): domain Eukaryota; kingdom Metazoa; phylum Chordata; class Mammalia; order Rodentia; family Spalacidae; genus Eospalax; species Eospalax fontanierii. The sequence continues at coordinate 48,954,723 of CM069549.1, read as the reverse complement.
TAACCCTAACCCGAACCCAACCCCTAACCCTAACCCTAACCCTAACCCGAAAACAAACCCAAGCCTTGACCCTAAACCTAACCCTAACCCAAACCCTACCCCTCACCCTACCCCTAACCCTAACTCAAACCCTAAACCTAACCCTAACCCTAACCCAAACCCTAACATAAACCTAACCCTAACCCTAATCCTAACCTTAACCCTAACCCAAAAAATAACCCTAACACTTACCGAAACCCTAACCTTAACCCTAACCCTAACCCTAACCCAAACCCTAACCCTAACCCAAAACCTAAACCTAACCCTAACAAACACTAAAACAAACCCTAACCCTAACCCTAACCCTATTCCTAACCCTAACCCTAACATTAACCTTAACCCAAACAATAAACCTAACCATAACCCTAAACCCTAACCCTAACCCTAACCCTAACCCTCACGCTAACCCTAAACCTAGCCCGTACCCAAACCCTAACCCTAACACAAACCCTAAACCAAAACGTAAACCTAATCCTAAACCTAACCCTAAACCAAACCCTAACCCTAACCCTATCCTTAACTCAAACCCTAACCCTAACCCTAATCCTAAACCTAACCCTAATCCTAACGCTAACCCTAACCCTAAACCTAACCCAAAACCAAACCCTAAACTTAAGCCTTTTCGTAAGCCTAACACTAACCCTAACCCTAACCCAAACCCTAACTTAATACTAACTCTAAACCTAGCACTAACCCAAATCAAAATCTAAACCTAACCCTAACCTTAAACCAAACACTAAAACAAACCCTAACCCTAACCCTAACTCTAACATTAACCTTAACCCAAACAATAAACCTAACCATAACTCTAAACCCTAACCCTAACCCTAACCCTAACCTTAACCCTCACGCTAACCCTAAACGTAGCCCGTACCCAACCCCTAACCCTAACCCTAACCCTAAACCTAACCCAAACCCTAAACCTAAACGTAATCCTAACCCTAACTCTAACCCTAATCCTAACACTTACCCTAAACCTAACCCTAACCCGAACCGAACACCTAATCCTAACCCTAACCATAACCCTAACCCGAACACAACCCATAACCCTAACCCTAACCCTAGCCCAAACCCAAATCCTAACCCTAAACCTAAACCTAAACTTAACCCAAAACCAAACCCTAACCCTAACCCCAAACATTAACCCAAACCCTAAACATAACCCTAACCCAAACCCAAACCCTAACCCTAACCCTAATTCGAACCCGAACCCAAACCATAACCCTAACCCTTAACCTAACACAAAACCTAAACCTAACCCTGACCCTAACCCAAACCCTAACACTAACCCTAACCCTAACCCTAACCCAAACACTAATCCTAACCGAAAACCTAACCCTAACCCAAACCCTAAACCTAACCCTAACCCTAACCCTAACCCAAAGCCTAACCCTAAACTTAAACCTAACCCTAACTCTAACGCTAATCCAAACCCTAAACCTAACCCTAATACTAAACTTAACCATAACCCTAATCGTAACCCTAACCATAACCATAACCCTAACTCTAACCCTAACCCAAACCCTAAACCTAAACCTAATCCTAACCCTATCTCTAACGCTAATACTATCACTTTCCCTAACACTATCACTAACACGAACAGAACACCTAATACTAATCCTAACCATAACCCTAACCCGAACACAACCCATAACTCTAACCCTAACCCTAACCCAAATCCAAATCCTAACCCTAAACCTAAACCTAACCTTAACCCAAAACCAAACCCTAACCCTAACCCCAAACAATAACCCAAACCCTAAACATAACCCTAACCAAAACCCAAACCCTAACCCTAACCCTAACCCTAACCCAAACGCTAACCCTAACGCTAATCCTAACGCAAACCCTAACCCTAACCCTAACCCTAACCCTATTCCTAACCCTAACACTAACTTTAACCCAAACCCTAACCCTAAACCTAACCCTAACCCTAACCCTAACCCAAACCATAACCCTAACCCTAACATTAACGCTAATGCTAACCCTAAACCTACCTCAAACTCAAACCCTAACCCTAAGCCTAACCCTAACCCAACCCCTAATCCTAACCCTAACCCTAACCCGAACCCGAACTCAACCCCTAACCCTAACCCTAACCCTAACCCGAAAACAAACCCAAGCTTTAACCGTAAACCTAACCCTAACCCAAACCCTACCCCTAACCCTACCCCTAACCCTAACTCAAACCCTAAACCTAACCCTAACCCTAACCCAAACCCTAACATAAACCTAACCCTAACCCTAATCCTAACCTTAACCCTAACCCAAAAAATAACCCTAACACTAATCCAAACCCTAACCTTAACCCTAACCCTAACCCTAACGCAAACACTAACCCTAACCCAAAACTTAAACCTAACCCTAACCCAAACACTAAAACAAACCCTAACCCTAACCCTAACCCTATTCCTAACCCTAACCCTAACATTAACCTTAACCCAAACAATAAACCTAACCATAACCCTAAACCCTAACCCTAACCCTAACCCTAACCCTAACCCTCACGCTAACCCTAAACCTAGCCCGTACCGAAACCCTAACCCTAACAATAACCCTAAACCAAAACCTAAACCTAATCCTAAACCTAACCCTAAACCAAACCCTAACCCTAACCCTATCCTTAACCCAACCCCTAACCCTAACCCTAATCCTAAACCTGACCCTAATCCTAACCCTAACCCTAACCCTAAACCTAACCCAAAACCAAACCCTAAACTTAAGCCTAATCGTAAGCCTAACACTAACCCTAACCCTAACCCAAACCCTAAACTTAACACTAACTCTAAACCTAGCACTAACCCAAATCAAAACCTAAACCTAACCCTAACCTTAACCCAAACACTAAAACAAACCCTAACCCTAACCCTAACCCTAACATTAACCTTAACCCAAACAATAAACCTAACCATAACCCTAAACCCTAACCCTAACCCTAACCCTAAACTTAACCCTCACGCTAACCCTAAACCTAGCCCGTACCCAACCCCTAACCCTAACCCGAACCCTAACACAAACCCTAAACCTAAACCTAATCCTAACCCTAACTCTAACCCTAATCCTAACACTTACCCTAACCCTAAGCCTAACCCGAACCAAACACCTAATCCTAACCCTAACCATAACCCTTACCCAAACACAACACATAACCCTAACCCTAACCCTAACCCAAACCCAAATCCTAACCCTAAACCTAAACCTAAATTTAACCCAAACCCAACCCTAACCCTAACCCCAAATATTAACCCAAACCCTAAACATAACCCTAACCCTAACCGTAACCCTAACCCTAACCCTAACCCTAACCCTAACCCTAACCCAAACCATAACCCTAACCCTAACATTAACGCTAATGCTAACCCTAAACCTACCTCAAACTCAAACCCTAACCCTAAGCCTCAACCTAACCCAACCCCTAATCCTAACCCAAACCTTAACCCTAACCCGAACACAACCCCTAACCCTAACCCTAAACCTAACCCGAAAACAAACCCAAGCCTTAACCCTAAACCTAACCCTAACCCAAACCCTACCACTAACCCTACCCCTAACCCTAACTCAAACCCTAAACCTAACCGTAACCCTAACCCAAACCCTAACATAAACCTAACCCTAACCCTAATCCTAACCTTAACCCTAACCCAAAAAATAACCCTAACACTAACCCAAACCCTAACCTTAACCCAACCCTAACCCTAACCCAAACCCTAACCCTAACCCAAAACCTAAACCTAACCCTAACCAAACACTAAAACAAACCCTAACCCTAACCCTAACCCTATTCCTAACCCTAACCCTAACATTAACCTTAACCCAAACAATAAACCTAACCATAACCCTAAACCCTAACCCTAACCCTAACCCTAACCCTCACGCTAACCCTAAACCTAGCCCGTACCCAAACCCTAACCCTAACACTAACCCTAAACCAAAACCTAAACCTAATCCTAAACCTAACCCTAAACCAAACCCTAACCCTAACCCTATCCTTAACTCAAACCCTAACCCTAACCCTAATCTTAACCCTAATCCTAAACCTATTCCTAACCCTAACCCAAACCCAACTACTAACCCTAAGCCTAACCCTAACCCTAACCCTAACCCTAACCCTAACCCAAACACTAACCCTAAACCTAACCCTAACCCTAACCCAAACCCTAACAGTAAACCTAACCCTAACCCTAATCCTAACCCTAACCCTAAACCTAATCCTAACCCAAACACTAACCCTAACCCTAACCCTAACCCTAAGCCAAACCCTAAACCAAATCCTAACCCTAAACCTAAACCTAACCTTAACCCAAACCCAAACCCTAATCCTAACCCCAAACATTAACCCAAACCCTAATCATAAGCCTAACCCAAACCCAAACCCTAACCCTAACCGTAACCCTAACCCAAACGCTAACCATAACGCTAACCCTAACCCAAACCCTAACCATAACCCTATTCCTAACCCTAACCCTAACTTTAACCCAAACCCTAACCCTAAACCTAACCCTAACCCTAACACAAACCCAAACCCTAACCCTAACCCTAACAATAACCCAAACCATAAACCTAACCCTAACATTAACGCTAATGCTAAACCTAAACCTAACTCAAACTCAATCCCTAACCCTAAGCCTAACCCTAACCCAACCCCTAATCCTAACCCTAACCCTAACCCTAACTCGAACCCAAC
>CM069549.1:48937500-48940000 GCA_035773235.1 Eospalax fontanierii | reverse complement strand
AATAACCCAAATCAAAACCTAAACCTAACCATAACCTTCACCCAAACCCTAAACCTAACCTTAATCCTAACCCTAACCGTAACCCTAACGCTAACCCTAACCCTAACCCTAACGCTAATCTTAACCCTAATCCTAAACCTATTCCTAACCCTAACCCAAACCCAACCCCTAACCCTAACCCTAACCCAAACCCTAACCCTAACCCTAACCCTCACCCTAACCCTAACCCAAACACTAACCCTAAATCTAACCCTAACCCTAACCCAAACCCTAACACTAAACCTAACCCTAACCCTAATTCTAACCCCAACCCTAACCCAGAAACTACCCCTAACCCTAACCCAAACCCTAACCCTAACCCTAACCCTCACCCAACCCCTAACCCTAAACCTAACCCTAACTCTAACCCTAATCCTAAACCTAACCCTAACCCTAACCCTAAACCTAAACCTAACCCAAAACCAAACCCTAAACTTAAGCCTATTCGTAAGCCTAACACTAACCCTAACCCTAACCCAAACCCTAACTTAATACTAACTCTAAACCTAGCACTAACACAAATCAAAATCTAAACCTAACCCTAACCTTAAACCAAACACTAAAACAAACCCTAACCCTAACCCTAACTCTAACATTAACCTTAACCCAAACAATAAACCTAACCATAACTCTAAACCCTAACCCTAACCCTAACCCTAACCTTAACCCTCACGCTAACCCTAAACCTAGCCCGTACCCAACCCCTAACCCTAACCCTAACCCTAAACCTAACCCAAACCCTAAACCTAAACGTAATCCTAACCCTAACTCTAACTCTAATCCTAACACTTACCCTAAACCTAACCCAAACCCGAACCGAACACCTAATCCTATCCCTAACCATAACCCTAACCCGAACACAACCCATAACCCTAACCCTAACCCTAACCCAAACCCAAATCCTAACCCTAAACCTAAACCTAAACTTAACCCAAAACCAAACCCTAACCCTAACCCCAAACATTAACCCAAACCCTAAACATAACCCTAACCCAAACCCAAACCCTAACCCTAACCCTAACCCTAACCCAAACGCTAACCATAACGCTAACCCTAACCCAAACCCTAACCCTAACCCTAACCCTATTCCTAACCCTAACCCTAACTTTAACCCAAACCCTAACCCTAAACCTAACCCTAACCCTAACACAAACCCAAACCCTAACCCTAACCCTAACAGTAACCCAAAACATAAACCTAACCCTAACATTAACGCTAATGCTAACCCTAAACCTAACTCAAACTCAAACCCTAACCCTAAGCCTAACCCGAACCCAACCCCTAATCCTAACCCTAACCCTAACCCTAACCCGAACCCAACCCCTAACCCTAACCCTAACCCTAACCCGAAAACAAACCCAAGCCTTAACCCCAAACCTAACCCTAACCCAAACCCTACCCCTAACCCTAACCCTAACCCTAACTCAAACCCTAAACCTAACCCTAACCCTAACCCAAACCCTAACATAAACCTAACCCTAACCCTAATCCTAACCTTAACCCTAACCCAAAAAATAACCCTAACACTTACCGAAACCCTAACCTTAACCCTAACCCTAACCCTAACCCAAACCCTAACCCTAACCCAAAACCTAAACCTAACCCTAACAAACACTAAAACAAACCCTAACCCAAACCCTAACCCTATTCCTAACACTAACCCTAACATTAACCTTAACCCAAACAATAAACCTAACCATAACCCTAAACCCTAACCCTAACCCTAACCCTAACCCTAACCCTCACGCTAACCCTAAACCTAGCCCGTACCCAAACCCTAACACTAACACTAACCCTAAACCAAAACCTAAACCTAATCCTAAACCTAACCCTAAACCAAACCCTAACACTAACCCTATCCTTAACTCAAACCCTAACCCTAACCCTAATCCTAAACCTAACCCTAATCCTAACCCTAACCCTAAACCTAACCCAAAACCAAACCCTAAACTTAAGCCTAATCGTAAGCCTAACACTAACCCTAACCCTAACCCAAACCCTAAACTTAACACTAACTCTAAACCTAGCAATAACCCAAATCAAAACCTAAACCTAACCATAACCTTCACCCAAACCCTAAACCTAACCTTAATCCTAACCCTAACCGTAACCCTAACGCTAACCCTAACCCAAACCCTAACGCTAATCTTAACCCTAATCCTAAACCTATTCCTAACCCTAACCCAAACCCAACCCCTAACCCTAACCCTAACCCAAACCCTAACCCTAACCCTAACCCTAACCCTAACCCTAACCCAAACACTAACCCTAAATCTAACCCTAACCCTAACCCAAACCCTAACACTAAACCTAACCCTAACCCTAATTCTAACCCTAACCCTAACCCAGAAACTAACCCTAACCCTAACCCAAACCCTAACCCTAACCCTAACCCTAACCCAACCCCTAACCCTAAACCTAACCCTAACTCTAACCCTAATCCTAAACCTAACCCTAACCC
>CM069549.1:48927500-48932500 GCA_035773235.1 Eospalax fontanierii | reverse complement strand
CTAACGCTAACTCTAACCCGAACCGAACACCTAATCCTAATCCTAACCATAACCCTAACCCGAACACAACCCATAACTCTAACCCTAACCCTAACCCAAATCCAAATCCTAACCCTAAACCTAAACCTAACCTTAACCCAAAACCAAACCCTAACCCTAACCCCAAACAATAACCCAAACCCTAAACATAACCCTAACCAAAACCCAAACCCTAACCCTAACCCTAACCCTAACCCAAACGCTAACCCTAACCCTAATCCTAACCCAAACCCTAACCCTAACCCTAACCCTAACCCTATTCCTAACCCTAACCCTAACTTTAACCCAAACCCTAACCCTAAACCTAACCCTAACCCTAACACAAACCCAAACCCTAACCCTAACCCTAACCCTAAACCAAACCATAACCCTAACCCTAACATTAACGCTAATGCTAACGCTAAACCTACCTCAAACTCAAACGCTAACCCTAAGCCTAACCCTAACGCAACGCCTAATCCTAACCCTAACCCTAACCCGAACCCGAACCCAACCCCTAACCCTAACCCTAACCCTAACCCGAAAACAAACCCAAGCCTTAACCCTAACCCTAACCCTAACCCAAACCCTACCCCTAACCCTACCCCTAACCCTAACTCAAACCCTAAACCTAACCCTAACCCTAACCCAAACCCTAACATAAACCTAACCCTAACCCTAATCCTAAACTTAACCCTAACCCAAAAAATAACCCTAACACTAACCCAAACCCTAAACTTAACCCTAACCCTAACCCTAACCCAAACACTAACCCTAACCCAAAACTTAAACCTAACCCTAACCCAAACACTAAAACAAACCCTAACCCTAACCCTAACCCTATTCCTAACCCTAACCCTAACATTAACCTTAACCCAAACAATAAACCTAACCATAACCCTAATCCCTAACCCTAACCCTAACCCTAACCGTAACCCTCACGCTAACCCTAAACCTAGCCCGTACCCAAACCCTAACCCTAACACTAACCCTAAACCAAAACCTAAACCTAATCCTAAACCTAACCCTAAACCAAACCCTAGCCCTAACCCTATGCTTAACTCAAACCCTAACCCTAACCCTAATCCTAAACCTAACCCTAATCCTAACCCTAACCCCAACCCTAAACCTAACCCAAAACCAAACCCTAAACTTAAGCCTAATCGTAAGCCTAACACTAACCCTAACCCTAACCCAAACCCTAAACTTAACACTAACTCTAAACCTAGCACTAACCCAAATCAAAACCTAAACCTAACCCTAACGTTAACCCAAACACTAAAACAAACCCTAACCCTAACCCTAACCCTAACATTAACCTTAACCCAAACAATAAACCTAACCATAACCCTAAACGGTAACCCTAACCCTAACCCTAAACTTAACCGTCACGCTAACCCTAAACCTAGCCCGTACCCAACCCCTAACCCTAACCCTAACCCTAACCCTAACCCTAACACAAACCCTAAACCTAAACCTAATCCTAACCCTAACTCTAACCCTAATCCTAACACTTACCCTAACCCTAAGCCTAACCCGAACCGAACACCTAATCCTAACCCTAACCATAACCCTTACCCAAACACAACACATAACCCTAACCCTAACCCTAACCCAAACCCAAATCCTAACCCTAAACCTAAACCTAAACTTAACCCAAACCCAAACCCTAACCCTAACCCCAAACATTAACCCAAACCCTAAACATAACCCTAACCCAAACCCAAACCCTAAACCTAACCCTAACCCAAACGCTAACCCTAACACTAAGCCTAACCCAAACCCTAACCCTAACCCTAAACCTAACCCAAACCCTAACCCTAACACTAAACCTAAACCAAAACCTAAACCTAATCCTAAACCTAACCCTAAACCAAACCCTAACACTAACACTAACCCTAACACTAACCCTAACCCAAACCCTAACCCTAACCCAAACCCAAACCCTAAACCTAACCCTAACCCAAACGCTAACCCTAACGCTAACCCTAACCCAAACCCTAACACTAACCCTATTCCTAACCCTAACCCTAACCCAAATCCTAACCCTAACACTCACCCTAACCCTAAGCCTAACCCAAACACTAATCCTAACACTAAACCTAAACCAAAACCTAAACCTAATCCTAAACCTAACCCTAAACCAAAGCCTAACCCTAACCCTATTCTTAACCCAAACCCTAACCCTAACCCTAATCCTAAACCTAACCCTAACCCTACCCCGAACCCAAAAACTAACCCTGACCCTATCCCAAACCCTAACACTAACCCTAACCCTAACCCTAACCCAAACCCTAACCCTAAACCTTACCCTAACCCTAATTCTAAACCTAACCCGAACCCAAAAACTAACCCTGACCCTAACCCAAACCCTAACACTAACCCTAACCCTAACCCTAACCCAAACCCTAATCCTAACCGAAAACCTAACCCTAACCCTAACCCTAACCCAAACTATAACACTAACCCTAACCTTAACCCTAATGCTAACACTAAACCTAACTCAAAATCAAAGGCTAACCGTAACCCTAACCCTAACCCAAACACTAACCCTAATCCTAACCTAACCCTAATTCAAACCCTTACCATAACCCTAATTCTACCCCGAACCTAAACCCTTACCCGAACCCTAAACCTAACCCAAAACTAAACCTAACCCTAACCCTAACCCTAACCCTAACCCAAACCCTAACCCTAACCCTAAACCTAACCCTAACTCTAACGCTAACCCAAACCCTAAACAAAACCCTAATCCTAACCCTAACCCTAACCCTAATCATAACCCAAACCCTAAACATAACCCTAACCCAAACCCAAACCCTAAACCTAACCGTAACCCAAACGCTAACCCTAACGCTAACCCTAACCCAAACCCTAACCCTAACCCTAACCCTATTCCTAACCCTAACCCTAACCCAAACCCTAACCCTAACACTAACCCTAACCTTAACCCTAACCCAAACCCTAACCCTAACACTAAACCTAAACCAAAACCTAAACCTAATCCTAAACCTAACCCTAAACCAAAGCCTAACCCTAACCCTATTCTTAACCCAAACCCTAACCCTAACCCTAATCCTAAACCTAACCCTAACCCTACCCTGAACCCAAAAACTAACCCTGACCCTAACCCAAACCCAAACACTAACCCTAACCCTAACCCTAACCCAAACCCTAACCCTAAACCTTACCCTAACCCTAATCCTAACCCTAACCCGAACCCAAAAACTAACCCTGACCCTAACCCAAACCCTAACACTAACCCTAACCCTAACCCAAACCCTAATCCTAACCGAAAACCTAACCCTAAACCTAACCCTAACCCAAACTATAACCCTAACCCTAACCTTAACCCTAATGCTAACACTAAACCTAACTCAAAATCAAAGGCTAACCGTAACCCTAACCCTAACCCAAACACTAACCCTAACCCTAACCTAACCCTAATTCAAACCCTTACCATAACCCTAATTCTAACCCGAACCTAAACCCTTACCCGAACCCTAAACCTAACCCAAAACTAAACCTAACCCTAACCCTGACCCTAACCCAAACCCTAACCCTGGCCCTAAACCTAGCCCTAACTCTAACTCTAACGCTAACCCAAACCCTAAACCTAACCCTAATCCTAACCCTAACCCTAACCCTAATCATAACCCTAACCCTAACCCAAACCCTAAACCTAAACCTAATCCTAACCCTAACTCTAACCCTAATCCTAACACTTACCCTAACCCTAACCCTAACGCGAACCGAACACCTAATCCTAACCCTAACCATAACCCTAACCCGAACACAACCCATAACCCTAACCCTAACCCTAACCCAAACCAAAATCCTAACCCTAAACCTAAACCTAACCTTAACCCAAACCCAAACCCTAACCCTAACCCCAAACATTAACCCAAACCCTAAACATAACACTAACCCAAACCCAAACCCAAACCCTAACCCTAACCCTAACCGTAACCCAAACGCTAACCATAACGCTAACCCTAACCCAAACCCTAACCCTAACCCTAACCCTAACCCTATTCCTAACCCTAACCCTAACTTTAACCCAAACCCTAACCCTAAACCTAACCCTAACCCTAACACAAACCCAAACCCTAACCCTAACCCTAACAATAACCCAAACCATAAACCTAACCCTAACATTAACGCTAATGCTAACCCTAAACCTAACTCAAACTCAAACCCTAACCCTAAGCCTAACCCTAACCCAACCCCTAATCCTAACCCTAACCCTAATCCTAACCCGAACCCAACCCCTAACCCTAACCCTAACCCGAAAAAAACCCAAGCCTTAACCCTAAACCTAATCCTAACCCAAACCCTACCCCTAACCCTAACTCAAACCCTAAACCTAACCCTAACCCTAACCCAAACCCTAACATAAACCTAACCCTAACCCTAATCCTAACCTTAACCCTAACCCAAAAAATAACCCTAACACTTACCGAAACCCTAACCTTAACCCTAACCCTAACCCTAACCCAAACCCTAACCCTAACCCAAAACCTAAACCTAACCCTAACAAACACTAAAACAAACCCTAACCCTAAACCTAACCCTATTCCTAACCCTAACCCTAACATTAACCTTAACCCAAACAATAAACCTAACCATAACCCTAAACCCTAACCCTAACGCTAACCCTAACCCTCACGCTAACCCTAAACCTAGCCCGTACCCAAACCCTAACCCTAACACTAAACGTAAACCAAAACTAAACCTAATCCTAAACCTAAACCTAAACCAAACCCTAACCCTAACCCTATCCTTAACTCAAACCCTAACCCTAACCCTAATCCTAAACCTAACCCTAACCCTAACCCTAACCCTAACCCTAAACCTAACCCAAAACCAAACCCTAAACTTAAGCCTAAACGTAAGCCTAACACTAACCCTAACCCTAACCGAAACCCTAAACTTAACACTAACTCTAAACCTAGCAATAACCCAAATCAAAACCTAAACCT
>CM069549.1:48917500-48922500 GCA_035773235.1 Eospalax fontanierii | reverse complement strand
TAAACCTAACCCTAATACTAAACCTAACCATAACCCTAATCGTAACCCTAACCATAACCATAACCCTAACTCTAACCCTAACCCAAACCCTAAACCTAAACCTAATCCTAACCCTAACTCTAACGCTAATCCTAACACTTACCCTAATGCTAACCCTAACCCAAATCCAAATCCTAACCCTAAACCTAAACCTTAACTTAACCCAAAACCAAACCCTAACCCTAACCCCAAACAATAACCCAAACCCTAAACATAACCCTAACCAAAACCCAAACCCTAACCCTAACCCTAACCCTAACCCAAACGCTAACCCTAACGCTAATCCTAACGCAAACCCTAACCCTAACCCTAACCCTAACCCTATTCCTAACCCTAACACTAACTTTAACCCAAACCCTAACCCTAAACCTAACCCTAACCCTAACACAAACCCAAACCCTAACCCTAACCCGAACCCGAACTCAACCCCTAACCCTAACCCTAATCCTAACCCGAAAACAAACCCAAGCTTTAACCGTAAACCTATCCCTAACCCAAACCCTACCCCTAACCCTACCCCTAACCCTAACTCAAACCCTAAACCTAACCCTAACCCTAACCCAAACCCTAACATAAACCTAACCCTAACCCTAATCCTAACCTTAACCCTAACCCAAAAAATAACCCTAACACTAATCCAAACCCTAACCTTAACCCTAACCCTAACCCTAACCCAAACACTAACCCTAACCCAAAATTTAAACCTAACCCTAACCCAAACACTAAAACAAACCCTAAACCTAACCCTAACCCTATTCCTAACCCTAACCCTAACATTAACCTTAACCCAAACAATAAACCTAACCATAACCCTAAACCCTAACCCTAACCCTAACCCTAACCCTAACCCTCACGCGAACCCTAGACCTAGCCCGTACCGAAACCCTAACCCTAACACTAACCCTAAACCAAACCCTAAACCTAATCCTAAACCTAACCCTAAACCAAACCCTAACCCTAACCCTATCCTTAACCCAACCCCTAACCCTAACCCTAATCCTAAACCTGACCCTAATCCTAACCCTAACCCTAACCCTAAACCTAACCCAAAACCAAACCCTAAACTTAAGCCTAATCGTAAGCCTAACACTAACCCTAACCCTAACCCAAACCCTAAACTTAACACTAACTCTAAACCTAGCACTAACCCAAATCAAAACCTAAACCTAACCCTAACCTTAACCCAAACACTAAAACAAACCCTAACCCTAAACATAACCCTAACATTAACCTTAACCCAAACAATAAACCTAACCATAACCCTAAACCCTAACCCTAACCCTAACCCTAAACCTAACCCTCACGCTAACCCTAAACCTAGCCCGTACCCAACCCCTAACCCTAACCCTAACCCTAACCCTAACAAAAACCCTAAACCTAAACCTAATCCTAACCCTAACTCTAACCCTAATCCTAACACTTACCCTAACCCTAAGCCTAACCCGAACCGAACACCTAATCCTAATCCTAACCATAACCTTTACCCAAACCTAACACATACCCCTAACCTTAACCCTAACCCAAACCCAAGTCCTAACCATAAACTTAAACCTAAACTTAACCCAAACCCAACCCTAACCCTAACCCCAAACATTAACCCAAACCCTAAACATAACCCTAACCCTAACCGTAACCCTAACCCAAACCCTAACCCTAACCCAAACCCAAACCATAACCCCAACCCTAACATTAACGCTAATGCTAACCCTAAACCTACCTCAAACTCAAACCCTAACCCTAAGCCTAAACCTAACCCAACACCTAATCCTAACCCTAACCTTAACCCTAACCCGAACACAACCCCTAACCCTAACCCTAACCCGAAAACAAACCCAAGCCTTAACCCTAAACCTAACCCTAACCCAAACCCTACCCCTAACCCTACCCCTAACCCTAACTCAAACCCTAAACCTAACCGTAACCCTAACCCAAACCCTAACATAAACCTAACCCTAACCCTAATCCTAACCTTAACCCTAACCCAAAAAATAACCCTAACACTAACCCAAACCCTAACCTTAACCCTAACCCTAACCCTAACCCTAACCCAAACCCTAACCCTAACCCAAAACCTAAACCTAACCCTAACCAAACACTGAAACAAACCCTAACCCTAACCCTAACCCTATTCCTAACCCTAACCTTAACATTAACCTTAACCCAAACAATAAACCTAACCATAACCCTAAACCCTAACCCTAACCCTAACCCTAACTCTCAAGCTAACCCTAAACCTAGCCCGTACCCAAACCCTAACCCTAACACTAACCCTAAACCAAAACCTAAACCTAATCCTAAACCTAACCCTAAACCAAACCCTAACCCTAACCCTATCCTTAACCCAAACCCTAACCCTAACCCTGATCCTAAACCTAACCCTAATACTAACCCTAACCCTAAACCTAAACCTAACCCAAAACCAAACCATAAACTTAAGCCTAATCGTAAGCCTAACACTAACCCTAACCCGAACCCAAACCCTAAACTTAACACTAACTCATAACCTAGCACTAACCCAAATCAAAACCTAAACCTAACCCTAACCTTAACCCAAACCCTAAGCCAAACCCTGACCCTAACCCTAATCCTAACCCTAACCGTAACCCTAACGCTAACCGTAACCCAAACCCTAACCCTAATCTTAACCCTAATCCTAAACCTATTCCTAACCCTAACCCAAACCCAACTACTAACCCTAAGCCTAACCCTAACCCTAACCCTAACCCTAACCCAAACACTAACCCTAAACCTAACCCTAACCCTAACCCTAACCCAAACCCTAACAGTAAACCTAACCCTAACCCTAATCCTAACCCTAACCCTAACCCAGAAACTAACTCTAACCCTAACCCAAACCCTAACCCTAACCCTAACCCTAACCCAAACCAAAATCCTAACCCTAAACCTAAACCTAACCTTAACCCAAACCCAAACCCTAACCCTAACCCCAAACATTAACCCAAACCCTAAACATAACCCTAACCCAAACCCAAACCCTAACCCTAACCCTAACCCTAACCCAAACGCTAACCATAACGCTAACCCTAACCCAAACCCTAACCCTAACCCTATTCCTAACCCTAACCCTAACTTTAACCCAAACCCTAACCCTAAACATAACCCTAACCCTAACACAAACCCAAACCCTAACCCTAACCCTAACAATAACCCAAACCATAAACCTAACCCTAACATTAACGGTAATGCTAAACCTAAACCTAACTCAAACTCAATCCCTAACCCTAAGCCTAACCCTAACCCAACCCCTAATCCTAACCCTAACCCTAACCCTAACCCGAACCCAACCCCTAACCCTAACCCTAACCCTAACCCGAAAACAAATCCAAGCCTTAACCCTAAACCTAACCCTAACCCAAACCCTACCCCTAACCCTACCCCTAACCCTAACTCAAACCCTAAACCTAACCCTAACCCTAACCCAAACCCTAACATAAACCTAACCCTAACCCTAATCCTAACCTTAACCCTAACCCAAAAAATAACCCTAACACTTACCGAAACCCTAACCTTAACCCTAACCCTAACCCTAACCCAAACCCTAACCCTAACCCAAAACCTAAACCTAACCCTAACAAACAGTAAAACAAACCCTAACCCTAACTCTAACCCTATTCCTAACCCTAACCCTAACATTAAACTTAACCCAAACAATAAACCTAACCATAACCCTAAACCCTAACCCTAACCCTAACCCTCACGCTAACCCTAAACCTAGCCCGTACCCAAACCCTAACACTAACACTCACCCTAAACCAAAACCTAAACCTAATCCTAAACCTAACCCTAAACCAAACCCTAACCCTAGCCCTATCCTTAGCTCAAACCCTAACCCTAACCTTAATCCTAAACCTAACCCTAATCCTAACCCTAACCCTAACCCTAAACCTAACCCAAAACCAAACCCTAAACTTAAGCCTAATCGTAAGCCTAACACTAACCCTAACACTAACCCAAACCCTAAACTTAACACTAACTCTAAACCTAGCAATAACCCAAATCAAAACCTAAACCTAACCCTAACCTTAACCCAAACCCTAAACCTAACCTTAATCCTAACCCTAACCGTAACCCTAACGCTAACCCTAACCCAAACCCTAACGCTAATCTTAACCCTAATCCTAAACCTATTCCTAACCCTAACCCAAACCCAACCCCTAACCCTAACCCTAACCCTAACCCTAACCCTAACCCTAACCCAAACACTAACCCTAAATCTAACCCTAACCCTAACCCAAACCCTAACACTAAACCTAACCCTAACCCTAATTCTAACACTAACCCTAACCCAGAAACTAACCCTAACCCTAACCCAAACCCTAACCCTAACCCAACCCCTAACCCTAAACCTAACCCTAACCCAAACCCTAAACCTAACCCTAAACCTAACCCTAACTCTAACCCTAATCCTAAACCTAACCCTAACCCTAACCCTAACCCTAAACCTAACCCAAAACCAAACCCTAAACTTAAGCCTATTCGTAAGCCTAACACTAACCCTAACCCTAACCCAAACCCTAACTTAACACTAACTCTAAACCTAGCACTAACCCAAATCAAAATCTAAACCTAACCCTAACCTTAACCCAAACACTAAAACAAACCCTAACCCTAACCCTAACTCTAACATTAACCTTAACCCAAACAATAAACCTAACCATATCTCTAAACCCTAACCCTAACCCTAACCCTAACCTTAACCCTCACGCTAACCCTAAACCTAGCCCGTACCCAACCCCTAACCCTAAACCTAACCCAAACCCTAAACCTAAACCTAATCCTAACGCTAACTCTACCCCTAATCCTAACACTTACCCTAAACCTAACCCTAACCCGAACCGAACACCTAATCCTAACCTAACCATAACCCTAACCCGAACACAACCCATAACCCTAACCCTAACCCTAACCCTAAACCTAAACTTAACCCAAAACCAAACCCT
>CM069549.1:48902500-48915000 GCA_035773235.1 Eospalax fontanierii | reverse complement strand
CCTATTCGTAAGCCTAACACTAACCCTAACCCTAACCCAAACCCTAACTTAACACTAACTTTAAACCTAGCACTAGCCCAAATCAAAAGCTAAACCTAACCCTAACCTTAACCCAAACACTAAAACAAACCCTAACCCTAACCCTAACTCTAACATTAACCTTAACCCAAACAATAAACCTAACCATAACTCTAAACCCTAACCCTAACCCTAACCCTAACCTTAACCCTCACGCTAACCCTAAACCTAGCCCGTACCCAACCCCTAACCCTAACCCTAACCCTAAACCTAACCCAAACCCTAAACCTAAACCTAATCCTAACCCTAACTCTAACCCTAATCCTAACACTTACACTAAACCTAACCCTAACCCGAACCGAACACCTAATCCTAACCCTAACCATAACCCTAACCCGAACACAACCCATAACCCTAACCCTAACCCTAACCCAAACCCAAATCCTAACCCTAAACCTAAACCTAAACTTAACCCAAAACCAAACCCTAACCCTAACCCCAAACATTAACCCAAACCCTAAACATAACCCTAACCCAAACCCAAACCCTAACCCTAACCCTAATTCGAACCCGAACCCAAACCATAACCCTAACCCTTAACCTAACACAAAACCTAAACCTAACCCTAAACCAAACCCTAACACTAACACTAACCCTAACACTAACCCTAACCCAAACCCTAACCCTAACCCAAACCCAAACCCTAAACCTAACCCTAACCCAAACGCTAACCCTAACGCTAACCCTAACCCAAACCCTAACACTAACCCTATTCCTAACCCTAACCCTAACCCAAACCCTAACCCTAACACTAACCCTAACCCTAAGCCTAACCCAAACACTAACCCTAACACTAAACCTAAACCAAAACCTAAACCTAATCCTAAACCTAACCCTAAACCAAAGCCTAACCCTAACCCTATTCTTAACCCAAACCCTAACCCTAACCCTAATCCTAAACCTAACCCTAACCCTACCCCGAACCCAAAAACTAAGCCTGACCCTATCCCAAACCCTAACACTAACCCTAACCCTAACCCTAACCCAAACCCTAACCCTAAACCTTACCCTAACCCTAATTCTAAACCTAACCCGAACCCAAAAACTAACCCTGACCCTAACCCAAACCCTAACACTAACCCTAACCCTAACCCTAACCCAAACCCTAATCCTAACCGAAAACCTAACCCTAACCCTAACCCTAACCCAAACTATAACCCTAACCCTAACCTTAACCCTAATGCTAACACTAAACCTAACTCAAAATCAAAGGCTAACCGTAACCCTAACCCTAACCCAAACACTAACCCTAATCCTAACCTAACCCTAATTCAAACCCTTACCATAACCCTAATTCTACCCCGAACCTAAACCCTTACCCGAACCCTAAACCTAACCCAAAACTAAACCTAACCCTAACCCTAACCCTAACCCAAACCCTAACCCTAACCCTAAACCTAACCCTAACTCTAACGCTAACCCAAACCCTAAACAAAACCCTAATCCTAACCCTAACCCTAACCCTAATCATAACCCAAACCCTAAACATAACCCTAACCCAAACCCAAACCCTAAACCTAACCGTAACCCAAACGCTAACCCTAACGCTAACCCTAACCCAAACCCTAACCCTAACCCTAACCCTATTCCTAACCCTAACCCTAACCCAAACCCTAACCCTAACACTAACCCTAACCTTAACCCTAACCCAAACCCTAACCCTAACACTAAACCTAAACCAAAACCTAAACCTAATCCTAAACCTAACCCTAAACCAAAGCCTAACCCTAACCCTATTCTTAACCCAAACCCTAACCCTAACCCTAATCCTAAACCTAACCCTAACCCTACCCTGAACCCAAAAACTAACCCTGACCCTAACCCAAACCCAAACACTAACCCTAACCCTAACCCTAACCCAAACCCTAACCCTAAACCTTACCCTAACCCTAATCCTAACCCTAACCCGAACCCAAAAACTAACCCTGACCCTAACCCAAACCCTAACACTAACCCTAACCCTAACCCAAACCCTAATCCTAACCGAAAACCTAACCCTAAACCTAACCCTAACCCAAACTATAACCCTAACCCTAACCTTAACCCTAATGCTAACACTAAACCTAACTCAAAATCAAAGGCTAACCGTAACCCTAACCCTAACCCAAACACTAACCCTAACCCTAACCTAACCCTAATTCAAACCCTTACCATAACCCTAATTCTAACCCGAACCTAAACCCTTACCCGAACCCTAAACCTAACCCAAAACTAAACCTAACCCTAACCCTAACCCTAACCCAAACCCTAACCCTAACCCTAAACCTAACCCTAACTCTAACTCTAACGCTAACCCAAACCCTAAACCTAACCCTAATCCTAACCCTAACCCTAACCCTAATCATAACCCTAACCCTAACCCAAACCCTAAACCTAAACCTAATCCTAACCCTAACTCTAACCCTAATCCTAACACTTACCCTAACCCTAACCCTAACGCGAACCGAACACCTAATCCTAACCCTAACCATAACCCTAACCCGAACACAACCCATAACCCTAACCCTAACCCTAACCCAAACCAAAATCCTAACCCTAAACCTAAACCTAACCTTAACCCAAACCCAAACCCTAACCCTAACCCCAAACATTAACCCAAACCCTAAACATAACACTAACCCAAACCCAAACCCAAACCCTAACCCTAACCCTAACCCTAACCCAAACGCTAACCATAACGCTAACCCTAACCCAAACCCTAACCCTAACCCTAACCCTAACCCTATTCCTAACCCTAACCCTAACTTTAACCCAAACCCTAACCCTAAACCTAACCCTAACCCTAACACAAACCCAAACCCTAACCCTAACCCTAACAATAACCCAAACCATAAACCTAACCCTAACATTAACGCTAATGCTAACCCTAAACCTAACTCAAACTCAAACCCTAACCCTAAGCCTAACCCTAACCCAACCCCTAATCCTAACCCTAACCCTAACCCTAACCCGAACCCAACCCCTAACCCTAACCCTAACCCTAACCCGAAAAAAACCCAAGCCTTAACCCTAAACCTAATCCTAACCCAAACCCTACCCCTAACCCTAACTCAAACCCTAAACCTAACCCTAACCCTAACCCAAACCCTAACATAAACCTAACCCTAACCCTAATCCTAACCTTAACCCTAACCCAAAAAAATAACCCTAACACTTACCGAAACCCTAACCTTAACCCTAACCCTAACCCTAACCCAAACCCTAACCCTAACCCAAAACCTAAACCTAACCCTAACAAACACTAAAACAAACCCTAACCCTAAACCTAACCCTATTCCTAACCCTAACCCTAACATTAACCTTAACCCAAACAATAAACCTAACCATAACCCTAAACCCTAACCCTAACGCTAAGCCTAACCCTCACGCTAACCCTTAACCTAGCCCGTACCCAAACCCTAACCCTAACACTAAACCTAAACCAAAACTAAACCTAATCCTAAACCTAAACCTAAACCAAACCCTAACCCTAACCCTATCCTTAACTCAAACCCTAACCCTAACCCTAATCCTAAACCTAACCCTAACCCTAACCCTAACCCTAACCCTAAACCTAACCCAAAACCAAACCCTAAACTTAAGCCTAAACGTAAGCCTAACACTAACCCTAACCCTAACCGAAACCCTAAACTTAACACTAACTCTAAACCTAGCAATAACCCAAATCAAAACCTAAACCTAACCCTAACCTTAACCCAAACCCTAAACCTAAACTTAATCCTAACCCTAACCGTAACCCTAACGCTAACCCTAACCCAAACCCTAACGCTAATCTTAACCCTAATCCTAAACCTATTTCTAACCCTAACCCAAACCCAACCCCTTACCCTAACCGTAACCCTAACCCTAACCCTAACCCAAACACTAACCCTAAATCTAACCCTAACCCTAACCCAAACCCTAACACTAAACCTAACCCTAACCCTAATTCTAACCCTAACCCTAACCCAGAAACTAACCCTAAACCTAACCCAAACCCTAACCCTAACCCTAACCCTAACCCAACCCCTAACCCTAAACCTAACCCTAACCCAAACCCTAACCCTAACCCTAAACCTAACCCTAACTGTAACCCTAATCCTAAACCTAACCCTAACCCTAACCCTAACCCTAAACCTAACCCAAAACCAAACCCTAAACTTAAGCCTATTCGTAAGCCTAACACTAACCCTAACCCTAACCCAAACCCTAACTTAACACTAACTCTAAACCTAGCACTAACCCAAATCAAAATCTAAACCTAACCCTAACCTTAACCCAAACACTAAAACAAACCCTAACCCTAACCCTAACTCTAACATTAACCTTAACCCAAACAATAAACCTAACAATAACTCTAAACCCTAACCCTAACCCTAACCCTAACCTTAACCCTCACGCTAACCCTAAACCTAGCCCGTACCCAACCCCTAACCCTAACCCTAACCCTAAACCTAACCCAAACCTTAAACCTAAACCTAATCCTAACCCTAATTCTAACCCTAATCCTAACACTTACCCTAAACCTAACCCTAACCCAAACCGAACACCTAATCCTAACCCTAACCATAACCCTAACCCGAACACAACCCATAACCCTAACCCTAACCCTAACCCAAACCCAAATCCTAACCCTAAACCTAAACCTAAACTTAACCCAAAACCAAACCCTAACCCTAACCCCAAACATTAACCCAAACTCTAAACATAACCCTAACCCAAACCCAAACCCTAACCCTAACCCTAATTCGAACCCGAACCCAAACCATAACCCTAACCCTTAACCTAACACAAAACCTAAACCTAACCCTGACCCTAACCCAAACCCTAACACTAACCCTAACCCTAACCCTAACCCAAACACTAATTCTAACCGAAAACCTAACCCTAACCCAAACCCTAAACCTAACCCTAACCCTAACCCTCACCCAAACCCTAACCCTAAACCTAACCCTAACTCTAACGCTAACCCAAACCCTAAACCTAACCATAATCCTAACCCTAACCCTAACCCTAATCCTAACCCTAACCCTAACCCTAACCCTAACCCTAACCCTAACCCAAACCCTAAACCTAAACCTAATCCTAACCCTAACTCTAACCCTAATCCTAACCCTTACCCTAACCCTAAATCTAACCCGAACCCTACACCTAACCCTAACCCTAACCATAACCCTAACCCGAACACAACACATAACCCTAACACTAACCCTAACCCAAACCCAAATCCTTACCCTAAACCTAAACCTAACCTTAACCCAAACCCAAACCCTAACCCTAACCCCAAACATTAACCCAAACCCTAAACATAACCCTAACACAAACCCAAACCCTAAACCTAACCCTAACCCAAACGCTAACCCTAACACTAACCCTAACCCAAACCCTAACCCTAACCCTAACCCTAACCCAAACCCTAACCCTAACACTAAACCTAAACCAAAACCTAAACCTAATCCTAAACCTAACCCTAAACCAAAGCCTAACCCTAACCCTATTCTTAACCCAAACCCTAACCCTAACCCTAATCCTAAACCTAACCCTAACCCTACCCCGAACCCAAAAACTAACCCTGACCCTAACCCAAACCCTAACACTAACCCTAACCCTAACCCTAACCCAAACCCTAACCCTAAACCTTACCCTAACCCTAATCCTAACCCTAACCCGAACCCAAAAACTAACCCTGACCCTAACCCAAACCCTAACACTAACCCTAACCCTAACCCTAACCCAAACCCTAATCCTAACCGAAAACCTAACCCTAACCCTAACCCTAACCCAAACTATAACCCTAACCCTAACCTTAACCCTAATGCTAACACTAAACCTAACTCAAAATCAAAGGCTAACCGTAACCCTAACCCTAACCCAAACAATAACCCTAACCCTAACCTAACCCTAATTCAAACCCTTACCATAACCCTAATTCTAACCCGAACCTAAACCCTTACCCGAACCCTAAACCTAACCCAAAACTAAACCTAACCCTAACCCTAACCCTAACCCAAACCCTAACCCTAACCCTAAACCTAACCCTAACTCTAACGCTAACCCAAACCCTAAACCTAACCCTAATCCTAACCCTAACCCTAACCCTAATCATAACCCTAACCCTAACCCAAACCCTAAACCTAAACCTAATCCTAACCCTAACTCTAACCCTAATCCTAACACTTACCCTAACCCTAACCCTAACGCGAACCGAACACCTAATCCTAACCCTAACCATAACCCTAACCCGAACACAACCCATAACCCTAACCCTAACCCTAACCCAAACCAAAATCCTAACCCTAAACCTAAACCTAACCTTAACCCAAACCCAAACCCTAACCCTAACCCCAAACATTAACCCAAACCCTAAACATAACCCTAACCCAAACCCAAACCCTAACCCTAACCCTAACCCTAACCCAAACGCTAAACATAACGCTAACCCTAACCCAAACCCTAACCCTAACCCTAACCCTAACCCTATTCCTAACCCTTACCGTAACATTAACCCTAACACTAACCCTAAACCTAACCCTAACCCTAACACAAACCCAAACCCTAACCCTAACACTAACAATAACCCAAACCATAAACCTAACCCTAACATTAACGCTAATGCTAACCCTAAACCTAACTCAAACTCAAACCCTAACCCTAAGCCTAACCCGAACCCAACCCCTAATCCTAACGCTAACCCTAACCCTAACCCGAACCCAACCCCTAACCCTAACCCTAACCCTAACCCGAAAACAAACCCAAGCCTTAACCCTAAACCTAACCCTAACCCAAACCCTGCCCCTAAACCTACCCCTAACCCTAACTCAAACCCTAAACCTAACCCTAACCCTAACCCAAACCCTAACATAAACCTAACCCTAACCCTAATCCTAACCTTAACCCTAACCCAAAAAATAATCCTAACACTTACCGAAACCCTGACCTTAACCCTAACCCTAACCCTAACCCAAACCCTAACCCTAACCCAAAACCTAAACCTAACCCTAACAAACACTAAAACAAACCCTAACCCTAACCCTAACCCTATTCCTAACCCTAACCCTAACATTAACCTTAACCCAAACAATAAACCTAACCATAACCCTTAACCCTAACCCTCACGCTAACCCTAAAACTAGCCCGTACCCAAACCCTAACCCTAACACTAACCCTAAACCAAAACCTAAACCTAATTCTAAACCTAACCCTAAACCAAACCCTAACCCTAACCCTATCCTTAACTCAAACCCTAACCCTAACCCTAATCCTAAACCTAACCCTAATCCTAACCCTAACCCTAACCCTAAACCTAACCCAAAACCAAACCCTAAACTTAAGCCTAATCGTAAGCCTAACACTAACCCTAACCCTAACCCAAACCCTAAACTTAACACTAACTCTAAACCTAGCAAAAACCCAAAACAAAACCTAAACCTAACCCTAACCTTAACCCAAACCCTAAACCTAACCTTAATCCTAACCCTAACCGTAACCCTAACGATAACCCTAACCCAAACCCTAACGCTAATCTTAACCCTAATCCTAAACCTATTCCTAACCCTAACCCAAACCCAACCCCTAACCCTAACCCTAACCCTAACCCTAACCCTAACCCTAACCCTAACCCTAACCCTAACCCAAACACTAACCATAAATCTAACCCTAACCCTAACCCAAACCCTAACACTAAACCTAACCCTAACCCGAATTCTAACCCTAACCCTAACCCAGAAACTAACCCTAACCCAAACCCTAAACCTAACCCTAACCCTAACCCTAACCCAAAGCCTAACCCTAAACTTAAACCTAACCCTAACTCTAACGCTAATCCAAATCCTAAACCTAACCCTAATACTAAACCTAACCATAACCCTAATCGTAACCCTAACCATAACCATAACCCTAACTCTAACCCTAACCCAAACCCTAAACCTAAACCTAATCCTAACCCTAACTCTAACGCTAATCCTAACACTTACCCTAATGCTAACCCTAACCCAAATCCAAATCCTAACCCTAAACCTAAACCTTAACTTAACCCAAAACCAAACCCTAACCCTAACCCCAAACAATAACCCAAACCCTAAACATAACCCTAACCAAAACCCAAACCCTAACCCTAACCCTAACCCTAACCCAAACGCTAACCCTAACGCTAATCCTAACGCAAACCCTAACCCTAACCCTAACCCTAACCCTATTCCTAACCCTAACACTAACTTTAACCCAAACCCTAACCCTAAACCTAACCCTAACCCTAACACAAACCCAAACCCTAACCCTAACCCGAACCCGAACTCAACCCCTAACCCTAACCCTAATCCTAACCCGAAAACAAACCCAAGCTTTAACCGTAAACCTATCCCTAACCCAAACCCTACCCCTAACCCTACCCCTAACCCTAACTCAAACCCTAAACCTAACCCTAACCCTAACCCAAACCCTAACATAAACCTAACCCTAACCCTAATCCTAACCTTAACCCTAACCCAAAAAATAACCCTAACACTAATCCAAACCCTAACCTTAACCCTAACCCTAACCCTAACCCAAACACTAACCCTAACCCAAAATTTAAACCTAACCCTAACCCAAACACTAAAACAAACCCTAAACCTAACCCTAACCCTATTCCTAACCCTAACCCTAACATTAACCTTAACCCAAACAATAAACCTAACCATAACCCTAAACCCTAACCCTAACCCTAACCCTAACCCTAACCCTCACGCGAACCCTAAACCTAGCCCGTACCGAAACCCTAACCCTAACACTAACCCTAAACCAAAACCTAAACCTAATCCTAAACCTAACCCTAAACCAAACCCTAACCCTAACCCTATCCTTAACCCAACCCCTAACCCTAACCCTAATCCTAAACCTGACCCTAATCCTAACCCTAACCCTAACCCTAAACCTAACCCAAAACCAAACCCTAAACTTAAGCCTAATCGTAAGCCTAACACTAACCCTAACCCTAACCCAAACCCTAAACTTAACACTAACTCTAAACCTAGCACTAACCCAAATCAAAACCTAAACCTAACCCTAACCTTAACCCAAACACTAAAACAAACCCTAACCCTAACCCTAACCCTAACATTAACCTTAACCCAAACAATAAACCTAACCATAACCCTAAACTCTAACCCTAACCCTAACCCTAAACTTAACCCTCACGCTAACCCTAAACCTAGCCCGTACCCAACCCCTAACCCTAACCCTAACCCTAACCCTAACACAAACCCTAAACCTAAACCTAAGCCTAACCCTAACTCTAACCCTAAGCCTAACACTTTCCCTCACCCTAAGCCTAACCCGAACCGAACACCTAATCCTAACCCTAACCATAACCCTTACCCAAACACAACACATAACCCTAACCCTAACCCTAACCCAAACCCAAATCCTAACCCTAAACCTAAACCTAAACTTAACCCAAACGCAACCCTAACCCTAACCCCAAACATTAACCCAAACCCTAAACATAACCCTAACCCTAACCGTAACCCTAACCCTAACCCTAACCCTAACCCTAACCCAAACCATAACCCTAACCCTAACATTAACGCTAATGCTAACCCTAAACCTACCTCAAACTCAAACCCTAACCCTAAGCCTAAACCTAACTCAACACCTAATCCTAACCCTAACCTTAACCCTAACCCGAACACAACCCCTAACCCTAACCCTAACCCGAAAACAAACCCAAGCCTTAACCCTAAACCTAACCCTAACCCAAACCCTACCCCTAACCCTACCCCTAACCCTAACTCAAACCCTAAACCTAACCGTAACCCTAACCCAAACCCTAACATAAACCTAACCCTAACCCTAATCCTAACCTTAACCCTAACCCAAAAAATAACCCTAACACTAACCCAAACCCTAACCTTAACCCTAACCCTAACCCTAACCCTAACCCAAACCCTAACCCTAACCCAAAACCTAAACCTAACCCTAACCAAACACTGAAACAAACCCTAACCCTAACCCTAACCCTATTCCTAACCCTAACCTTAACATTAACCTTAACCCAAACAATAAACCTAACCATAACCCTAAACCCTAACCCTAACCCTAACCCTAACTCTCAAGCTACCCCTAAACCTAGCCCGTACCCTAACCCTAACCCTAACACTAACCCTAAACCAAAACCTAAACCTAATCCTAAACCTAACCCTAAACCAAACCCTAACCCTAACCCTATCCTTAACCCAAACCCTAACCCTAACCCTGATCCTAAACCTAACCCTAATACTAACCCTAACCCTAACCCTAAACCTAACCCAAAACCAAACCATAAACTTAAGCCTAATCGTAAGCCTAACACTAACCCTAACCCGAACCCAAACCCTAAACTTAACACTAACTCATAACCTAGCACTAACCCAAATCAAAACCTAAACCTAACCCTAACCTTAACCCAAACCCTAAGCCAAACCCTGACCCTAACCCTAATCCTAACCCTAACCGTAACCCTAACGCTAACCGTAACCCAAACCCTAACCCTAATCTTAACCCTAATCCTAAACCTATTCCTAACCCTAACCCAAACCCAACTACTAACCCTAAGCCTAACCCTAACCCTAACCCTAACCCTAACCCAAACACTAACCCTAAACCTAACCCTAACCCTAACCCTAACCCAAACCCTAACAGTAAACCTAACCCTAACCCTAATCCTAACCCTAACCCTAACCCAGAAACTAACTCTAACCCTAACCCAAACCCTAACCCTAACCCTAACCCTAACCCAAACCAAAATCCTAACCCTAAACCTAAACCTAACCTTAACCCAAACCCAAACCCTAACCCTAACCCCAAACATTAACCCAAACCCTAAACATAACCCTAACCCAAACCCAAACCCTAACCCTAACCCTAACCCTAACCCAAACGCTAACCATAACGCTAACCCTAACCCAAACCCTAACCCTAACCCTATTCCTAACCCTAACCCTAACTTTAACCCAAACCCTAACCCTAAACATAACCCTAACCCTAACACAAACCCAAACCCTAACCCTAACCCTAACAATAACCCAAACCATAAACCTAACCCTAACATTAACGGTAATGCTAAACCTAAACCTAACTCAAACTCAATCCCTAACCCTAAGCCTAACCCTAACCCAACCCCTAATCCTAACCCTAACCCTAACCCTAACCCGAACCCAACCCCTAACCCTAACCCTAACCCTAACCCGAAAACAAATCCAAGCCTTAACCCTAAACCTAACCCTAACCCAAACCCTACCCCTAACCCTACCCCTAACCCTAACTCAAACCCTAAACCTAACCCTAACCCTAACCCAAACCCTAACATAAACCTAACCCTAACCCTAATCCTAACCTTAACCCTAACCCAAAAAATAACCCTAACACTTACCGAAACCCTAACCTTAACCCTAACCCTAACCCTAACCCAAACCCTAACCCTAACCCAAAACCTAAACCTAACCCTAACAAACAGTAAAACAAACCCTAACCCTAACTCTAACCCTATTCCTAACCCTAACCCTAACATTAAACTTAACCCAAACAATAAACCTAACCATAACCCTAAACCCTAACCCTAACCCTAACCCTCACGCTAACCCTAAACCTAGCCCGTACCCAAACCCTAACAGTAACAGTAACCCTAAACCAAAACCTAAACCTAATCCTAAACCTAACCCTAAACCACACCCTAACCCTAACCCTATCCTTAACTCAAACCCTAACCCTAACCTTAATCCTAAACCTAACCCTAATCCTAACCCTAACCCTAACCCTAAACCTAACCCAAAACCAAACCCTAAACTTAAGCCTAATCGTAAGCCTAACACTAACCCTAACACTAACCCAAACCCTAAACTTAACACTAACTCTAAACCTAGCAATAACCCAAATCAAAACCTAAACCTAACCCTAACCTTAACCCAAACCCTAAACCTAACCTTAATCCTAACCCTAACCGTAACCCTAACGCTAACCCTAACCCAAACCCTAACGCTAATCTTAACCCTAATCCTAAACCTATTCCTAACCCTAACCCAAACCCAACCCCTAACCCTAACCCTAACCCTAACCCTAACCCTAACCCTAACCCAAACACTAACCCTAAATCTAACCCTAACCCTAACCCAAACCCTAACACTAAACCTAACCCTAACCCTAATTCTAACACTAACCCTAACCCAGAAACTAACCCTAACCCTAACCCAAACCCTAACCCTAACCCAACCCCTAACCCTAAACCTAACCCTAACCCAAACCCTAAACCTAACCCTAAACCTAACCCTAACTCTAACCCTAATCCTAAACCTAACCCTAACCCTAACCCTAACCCTAAACCTAACCCAAAACCAAACCCTAAACTTAAGCCTATTCGTAAGCCTAACACTAACCCTAACCCTAACCCAAACCCTAACTTAACACTAACTCTAAACCTAGCACTAACCCAA
>CM069549.1:48877500-48885000 GCA_035773235.1 Eospalax fontanierii | reverse complement strand
AATCCTAACCCTTAACCTAACCCAAAACCTAAACCTAACCCTGACCCTAACCCAAACCCTAACACTAACCCTAACCCTAACCCTAACCCAAACACTAATCCTAACCGAAAACCTAACCCTAACCCAAACCCTAAACCTAACCCTAACCCTAACCCTAACCCAAAGCCTAACCCTAAACTTAAACCTAACCCTAACTCTAACGCTAATCCAAACCCTAAACCTAACCCTAATACTAAACCTAACCATAACCCTAATCGTAACCCTAACCATAACCATAACCCTAACTCTAACCCTAACGCAAACCCTAAACCTAAACCTAATCCTAACCCTAACTCTAACGCTAATCCTAACACTTACCCTAACGCTAACCCTAACCCGAACCGAACACCTAATCCTAATCCTAACCATAACCCTAACCCGAACACAACCCATAACTCTAACCCTAACCCTAACCCAAATCCAAATCCTAACCCTAAACCTAAACCTAACCTTAACCCAAAACCAAACCCTAACCCTAACCCCAAACAATAACCCAAACCCTAAACATAACCCTAACCAAAACCCAAACCCTAACCCTAACCCTAACCCTAACCCAAACGCTAACCCTAACGCTAATCCTAACGCAAACCCTAACCCTAACCCTAACCCTAACCCTATTCCTAACCCTAACCCTAACTTTAACGCAAACCCTAACCCTAAACCTAACCCTAACCCTAACACAAACCCAAACCCTAACCTTAACCCTAACAATAACCCAAACCATAAACCTAACCCTAACATTAACGCTAATGCTAACCCTAAACCTAACTCAAACTCAAACCCTAACCCTAAGCCTAACCCTAACCCAACCCCTAATCCTAACCCTAACCCTAACCCTAACCCGAACCCAACCCCTAACCCTAACCCTAACCCTAACCCTAACCCGAAAACAAACCCAAGCCTTAACCCTAAACCTAACCCTAACCCAAACCCTACCCCTAACCCTACCCCTAACCCTAACTCAAACCCTAAACCTAACCCTAACCCTAACCCAAACCCTAACATAAACCTAACCCTAACCCTAATCCTAACCTTAACCCTAACCCAAAAAATAACCCTAACACTTACGGAAACCCTAACCTTAACCCTAACCCTAACCCTAACCCAAACCCTAACCCTAACCCAAAACCTAAACCTAACCCTAACAAACACTAAAACAAACCCTAAACCTAACCCTAACCCTATTCCTAACCCTAACCCTAACATTAAACTTAACCCAAACAATAAACCTAACCATAACCCTAAACCCTAACCCTAACGCTAACCCTAACCCTCACGCTAACCCTAAACCTAGCCCGTACCCAAACCCTAACCCTAACACTAAACCTAAACCAAAACTAAACCTAATCTTAAACCTAACCCTAAACCAAACCCTAACCCTAACCCTATCCTTAACTCAAACCCTAACCCTAACCCTAATCCTAAACCTAACCCTAACCCTAACCCTAACCCTAACCCTAAATCTAACCCAAAACCAAACCCTAAACTTAAGCCTAAACGTAAGCCTAACACTAACCCTAACCCTAACCCAAACCCTAAACTTAACACTAACTCTAAACCTAGCAATAACCCAAATCAAAACCCAAACCTAACCCTAACCTTAACCCAAACCCTAAACCTAACCTTAATCCTAACTCTAACCGTAACCCTAACGCTAACCCTAACCCAAAACCTAACGCTAATCTTAACCCTAATCCTAAACCTATTCCTAACGCTAACCCAAACCCAACCCCTTACCCTAACCCTAACCCTAACCCTAACCCTAGCCCAAACACTAACCCTAAATCTAACCCTAACCCTAACCCAAACCCTAACACTAAACCTAAACCTAACCCTAATTCTAACCCTAAAACTAACCCAGAAACTAACCCTAACCCTAACCCAAACCCTAACCCTAACCCTAACCCTAACCCAACCCCTAACCCTAAACCTAACCCTAACCCAAACCCTAACCCTAACCCTAAACCTAACCCTAACTCTAACCCTAATCCTAAACCTAACCCTAACCCTAACCCTAACCCTAACCCTAAACCTAACCCAAAACCAAACCCTAAACTTAAGCCTATTCGTAAGCCTAACACTAACCCTAACCCTAACCCAAACCCTAACTTAACAATAACTCTAAACCTAGCACTAACCCAAATCAAAATCTAAACCTAACCCTAACCTTAACCCAAACACTAAAACAAACCCTAACCCTAACCCTAACTCTAACATTAACCTTAACCCAAACAATAAACCTAACCATAACTCTAAACCCGAACCCTAACCCTAACCCTAACCTTAACCCTCACGCTAACCCTAAACCTAGCCCGTACCCAACCCCTAACCCTAACCCTAACCCTAAACCTAACCCAAACCCTAAACCTAAACCTAATCCTAACCCTAACTCTAACCCTAATCCTAACACTTACCCTAAACCTAACCCTAACCCGAACCGAACACCTAATCCTAACCCTAACCATAACCCTAACCCGAACACAACCCATAACCCTAACCCTAACCCTAACCCAAACCCAAATCATAACCCTAAACCTAAACCTAAACTTAACCCAAAACCAAACCCTAACCCTCACCCTAACTCTAACCCAAACCCGAACCCTAACCCTAACCCTAACCCAAATCCTAACCATAACCCTAATTCGAACCCGAACCCAAACCATAACCCTAACCCTTAACCTAACACAAAACCTAAACCTAACCCTGACCCTAACCCAAACCCTAACACTAACCCTAACCCTAACCCTAACCCAAACACTAATCCTAACCGAAAACCTAACCCTAACCCAAACCCTAAACCTAACCCTAACCCTAACCCTCACCCAAACCCTAACCCTAACCCTAACCCTAAACCTAACCCTAACTCTAACGCTAACCCAAACCCTAAACCTAACCATAATCCTAACCCTAACCCTAACCCTAATCCTAACCCTAACCCTAACCCTAACCCTAACCCTAACCCTAACCCAAACCCTAAACCTAAACCTAATCCTAACCCTAACTCTAACCCTAATCCTAACCCTTACCCTAACCCTAAATCTAACCCGAACCCTACACCTAACCCAAACGCTAACCCTAAACCTAACCCGAACACAACACATAACCCTAACACTAACCCTAACCCAAACCCAAATCCTTACCCTAAACCTAAACCTAACCTTAACCCAAACCCAAACCCTAACCCTAACCCCAAACATTAACCCAAACCGTAAACATAACCCTAACCCAAACCCAAACCCTAAACCTAACCCTAACCCAAACGCTAACCCTAACACTAACCCTAACCCTAACCCTAACCCTAACCCAAACCCTAACCCTAACACTAAACCTAAACCAAAACCTAAACCTAATCCTAAACCTAACCCTAAACCAAAGCCTAACCCTAACCCTATTCTTAACCCAAACCCTAACCCTAACCCTAATCCTAAACCTAAACCTAACCCTACCCCGAACCCAAAAACTAACCCTGACACTAACCCAAACCCTAACACTAACCCTAACCCTAACCCTAACCCAAACCCTAACCCTAAACCTTACCCTAACCCTAATCCTAACCCTAACCCGAACCCAAAAACTAACCCTGACCCTAACCCAAACCCTAACACTAACCCTAACCCTAACCCTAACCCAAACCCTAATCCTAACCGAAAACCTAACCCTAACCCTAACCCTAACCCAAACTATAACCCTAACCCTAACCTTAACCCTAATGCTAACACTAAACCTAACTCAAAATCAAAGGCTAACCGTAACCCTAACCCTAACCCAAACACTAACCCTAACCCTAACCTAACCCTAATTCAAACCCTTACCATAACCCTAATTCTAACCCGAACCTAAACCCTTACCCGAACCCTAACCCTAACCCAAACCCTAACCCTAACCCTAAACCTAACTCTAACTCTAACGCTAACCCAAACCCTAAACCTAACCCTAATCCTAACCCTAAACCTAACCCTAATCCTAACCCTAACCCTAACCCTAATCATAACCCTAACCCTAACCCAAACCCTAAACCTAAACCTAATCCTAACCCTAACTCTAACCCTAATCCTAACACTTACCCTAACCCTAACGCGAAGCGAACACCTAATCCTAACCCTAACCATAACCCTAACCCGAACACAACCCATGACCCTAACCCTAACCCTAACCCAAACCAAAATCCTAACCCTAAACCTAAAATTAACCTTAACCCAAACCCAAACCCTAACCCTAACCCCAAACATTAACCCAAACCCTAAACATAACCCTAACCCAAACCCAAACCCTAACCCTAACCCTAACCCTAACCCAAACGCTAACCATAACGCTAACCCTAACCCAAACCCTAACCCTAACCCTAACCCTAACTCAAACCCTAAACCTAACCCTAACCCTAACCCAAACCCTAACATAAACCTAACCCTAACCCTAATCCTAACCTTAACCCTAACCCAAAAAATAACCCTAACACTTACCGAAACCCTAACCTTAACCCTAACCCTAACCCTAACCCAAACCCTAACCCTAACCCAAAACCTAAACCTAACCCTAACAAACACTAAAACAAACCCTAACCCTAACCCTAACCCTATTCCTAACCCTAACCCTAACATTAACCTTAACCCAAACCATAAACCTAACCATAACCCCAAACCCTAACCCTAACCCTAACCCTAACATTCACGCAAACCCTAATCCTAGCCCGTACCCAAACCCTAACCCTAACACTAACCCTAAACCAAAACGTAAACCTAATCCTAAACCTAACCCTAAACCAAACCCTAACCCTAACCCTATCCTTAACTCAAACCCTAACCCTAACCCTAATCCTAAACCTAACCCTAATCCTAACCCTAACCCTAACCCTAAACCTAACCCAAAACCAAACCCTAAACTTAAGCCTATTCGTAAGCCTAACACTAACCCTAACCCTAACCCAAACCCTAACTTAACACTAACTCTAAACCTAGCACTAGCCCAAATGAAAATCTAAACCTAACCCTAACCTTAACCCAAACACTAAAACAAAACCTAACCCTAACCCTAACTCTAACATTAGCCTTAACCCAAACAATAAACCTAACCATAACGCTAAACCCAAACCCTAACCCTAACCCTAACCTTAACCCTCCCGCTAACCCTAAACCTAGCCAGTACCCAACCCCTAACCCTAACCCTAACCCTAAACCTAACCCAAACCCTAAACCTAAACCTAATCCTAACCCTAACTGTAACCCTAATCCTAACACTTACCCTAAACCTAACCCTAACCCGAACCGAACACCTAATCCTAACCCTAACCATAACCCTAACCCGAACACAACCCATAACCCTAACCCTAACCCTAACCCAAACCCAAATCCTAACCCTAAACCTAAACCTAAACTTAACCCAAAACCAAACCCTAACCCTAACCCCAAACATTAACCCAAACCCTAAACATAACCCTAACCCCAACCCAAACCCCAACCCCAACCCCAATTCGAACCCGAACCCAAACCATAACCCTAACCCTTAACCTAACACAAAACCTAAACCTAACCCTGACCCTAACCCAAACCCTAACACTAACCCTAACCCTAACCCTAACCCAAACACTAATCCTAACCGAAAACCTAACCCTAACCCAAACCCTAAACCTAACCCTAACCCTAACCCTCACCCAAACCCTAACCCTAACCCTAACCCTAAACCTAACCCTAACTCTAACGCTAACCCAAACCCTAAACCTAACCATAATCCTAACCCTAACCCTAACCCTAATCCTAACCCTAACCCTAACCCTAACCCTAACCCTAACCCTAACCCTAACCCAAACCCTAAACCTAAACCTAATCCTAACCCTAACTCTAACCCTAATCCTAAACCTTACCCTAACCCTAAATCTAACCCGAACCCTACACCTAACCCTAACCCTAGCCAGTACCCAACCCCTAACCCTAACCCTAACCCTAAACCTAACCCAAACCCTAAACCTAAACCTAATCCTAACCCTAACTGTAACCCTAATCCTAACACTTACCCTAACCCTAACCCTAACCCTAACCCTAACCCTAACCCTAACCCTAACCCTAACCCTAACCCTAACCCTAACCCTAACCCTAACCCTAACCCTAACCCTAACCCTAACCCTAACCCTAACCCTAACCCTAACCCTAAACCTAACCTTAACCCAAACCCAAACCCTAACCCTAACCCCAAACATTAACCCAAACCCTAAACATAACCCTAACCCAAACCCAAACCCTAACACTAACCCTAACCCAAACCCTAACCCTAACCCTAACCCTAACCCAAACCCTAACCCTAACACTAAACCTAAACCAAAACCTAAACCTAATCCTAAACCTAACCCTAAACCAAAGCCTAACCCTAACCCTATTCTTAACCCAAACCCTAACCCTAACCCTAATCCTAAACCTAACCCTAACACTACCCCGAACCCAAAAACTAACCCTGACACTAACCCAAACCCTAACACTAACCCTAACCCTAACCCTAACCCAAACCCTAACCCTAAACCTTACCCTAACCCTAATCCTAACCCTAACCCGAACCCAAAAACTAACCCTGACCCTAACCCAAACCCAATCACAAACCCAAACCCTAACCCTAACCCAAACCCTAATCCTAACCGAAAACCTAACCCTAACCCTAACCCTAACCCAAACTATAACCCTAACCCTAACCTTAACCCTAATGGTAACACTAAACCTAACTCAAAATCAAAGGCTAACCGTAACCCTAACCCTAACCCAAACACTAACCCTAACCCTAACCTAACCCTAATTCAAACCCTTACCATAACCCTAATTCTAACCCGAACCTAAACCCTTACCCGAACCCTAAACCTAACCCAAAACTAAACCTAAACCTAACCCTAACCCTAACCCAAACCCTAACCCTAACCCTAAACCTAACCCTAACTCTAACGCTAACCCAAACCCTAAACCTAACCCTAATCCTAACCCTAACCCTAACCCTAATCATAACCCTAACCCTAACCCAAACCCTAAACCTAAACCTAATCCTCACCCTAACCCTAACCCTACTCCTAACACTTCCACTAACCCTAACCCTAACGCGAACCGAACACCTAATCCCAACCCAAACCCTAACCCTAACCCGAACACAACCCATAACCCTAATCCTAACCCTAACCCAAACCAAAATCCTAACCCTAAACCTAAACCTAACCTTAACCCAAACCCAAACCCTAACCCTAACCCCAAACATTAACCCAAACCCTAAACATAACCCTACCACAAACCCAACCCCTACCCCTAACCCTAACCCTAACACAAGCGCTACCCATAACGCTAACCCTAACCCAAACCCTAACCCTAACCCTAACCCTAACCCTATTCCTAACCCTAACCCTAACTTTAACCCAAACCCTAACCCTAAACCTAACCCTAACCCTAACACAAACCCAAACCCTAACCCTAACCCTAACAATAACCCAAACCATAAACC
>CM069549.1:48867500-48872500 GCA_035773235.1 Eospalax fontanierii | reverse complement strand
AACGCTAACCCTAACCCTAAACCTAACCCAAAACCAAACCCTAAACTTAAGCCTTTTCGTAAGCCTAACACTAACCCTAACCCTAACCCAAACCCTAACTTAATACTAACTCTAAACCTAGCACTAACCCAAATCAAAATCTAAACCTAACCCTAACCTTAAACCAAACACTTAAACAAACCCTTACCCTAACCCTAACTCTAACATTAACCTTAACCCAAACAATAAACCTAACCATAACTCTAAACCCTAACCCTAACCCTAACCCTAACCTTAACCCTCACGCTAACCCTAAACGTAGCCCGTACCCAACCCCTAACCCTAACCCTAACCCTAAACCTAACCCAAACCCTAAACCTAAACGTAATCCTAACCCTAACTCTAACCCTAATCCTAACACTTACCCTAAACCTAACCCTAACCCGAACCGAACACCTAATCCTAACCCTAACCATAACCCTAACCCGAACACAACCCATAACCCTAACCCTAACCCTAACCCAAACCCAAATCCTAACCCTAAACCTAAACCTAAACTTAACCCAAAACCAAACCCTAACCCTAACCCCAAACATTAACCCAAACCCTAAACATAACCCTAACCCAAACCCAAACCCTAACCCTAACCCTAATTCGAACCCGAACCCAAACCATAACCCTAACCCTTAACCTAACACAAAACCTAAACCTAACCCTGACCCTAACCCAAACCCTAACACTAACCCTAACCCTAACCCTAACCCAAACACTAATCCTAACCGAAAACCTAACCCTAACCCAAACCCTAAACCTAACCCTAACCCTAACCCTAACCCAAAGCCTAACCCTAAACTTAAACCTAACCCTAACTCTAACGCTAATCCAAACCCTAAACCTAACCCTAATACTAAACTTAACCATAACCCTAATCGTAACCCTAACCATAACCATAACCCTAACTCTAACCCTAACCCAAACCCTAAACCTAAACCTAATCCTAACCCTAACTCTAACGCTAATCCTAACACTTACCCTAACGCTAACCCTAACCCGAACCGAACACCTAATCCTAATCCTAACCATAACCCTAACCCGAACACAACCCATAACTCTAACCCTAACCCTAACCCAAATCCAAATCCTAACCCTAAACCTAAACCTAACCTTAACCCAAAACCAAACCCTAACCCTAACCCCAAACAATAACCCAAACCCTAAACATAACCCTAACCAAAACCCAAACCCTAACCCTAACCCTAACCCTAACCCAAACGCTAACCCTAACGCTAATCCTAACGCAAACCCTAACCCTAACCCTAACCCTAACCCTATTCCTAAACCTAACACTAACTTTAACCCAAACCCTAACCCTAAACCTAACCCTAACCCTAACCCTAACCCAAACCATAACCCTAACCCTAACATTAACGCTAATGCTAACCCTAAACCTACCTCAAACTCAAACCCTAACCCTAAGCCTAACCCTAACCCAACCCCTAATCCTAACCCTAACCCTAACCCGAACCCGAACTCAACCCCTAACCCTAACCCTAACCCTAACCCGAAAACAAACCCAAGCTTTAACCGTAAACCTAACCCTAACCCAAACCCTACCCCTAACCCTACCCCTAACCCTAACTCAAACCCTAAACCTAACCCTAACCCTAACCCAAACCCTAACATAAACCTAACCCTAACCCTAATCCTAACCTTAACCCTAACCCAAAAAATAACCCTAACACTAATCCAAACCCTAACCTTAACCCTAACCCTAACCCTAACGCAAACACTAACCCTAACCCAAAACTTAAACCTAACCCTAACCCAAACACTAAAACAAACCCTAACCCTAACCCTAACCCTATTCCTAACCCTAACCCTAACATTAACCTTAACCCAAACAATAAACCTAACCATAACCCTAAACCCTAACCCTAACCCTAACCCTAACCCTAACCCTCACGCTAACCCTAAACCTAGCCCGTACCGAAACCCTAACCCTAACAATAACCCTAAACCAAAACCTAAACCTAATCCTAAACCTAACCCTAAACCAAACCCTAACCCTAACCCTATCCTTAACCCAACCCCTAACCCTAACCCTACTCCTAAAGCTGACCCTAATCCTAACCCTAACCCTAACCCTAAACCTAACCCAAAACCAAACCCTAAACTTAAGCCTAATCGTAAGCCTAACACTAACCCTAACCCTAACCCAAACCCTAAACTTAACACTAACTCTAAACCTAGCACTAACCCAAATCAAAACCTAAACCTAACCCTAACCTTAACCCAAACACTAAAACAAACCCTAACCCTAACCCTAACCCTAACATTAACCTTAACCCAAACAATAAACCTAACCATAACCCTAAACCCTAACCCTAACCCTAACCCTAAACTTAACCCTCACGCTAACCCTAAACCTAGCCCGTACCCAACCCCTAACCCTAACCCTAACCCTAACACAAACCCTAAACCTAAACCTAATCCTAACCCTAACTCTAACCCTAATCCTAACACTTACCCTAACCCTAAGCCTAACCCGAACCAAACACCTAATCCTAACCCTAACCATAACCCTTACCCAAACACAACACATAACCCTAACCCTAACCCTAACCCAAACCCAAATCCTAACCCTAAACCTAAACCTAAATTTAACCCAAACCCAACCCTAACCCTAACCCCAAATATTAACCCAAACCCTAAACATAACCCTAACCCTAACCGTAACCCTAACCCTAACCCTAACCCTAACCCTAACCCTAACCCAAACCATAACCCTAACCCTAACATTAACGCTAATGCTAACCCTAAACCTACCTCAAACTCAAACCCTAACCCTAAGCCTAAACCTAACCCAACCCCTAATCCTAACCCTAACCTTAACCCTAACCCGAACACAACCCCTAACCCTAACCCTAAACCTAACCCGAAAACAAACCCAAGCCTTAACCCTAAACCTAACCCTAACCCAAACCCTACCACTAACCCTACCCCTAACCCTAACTCAAACCCTAAACGTAACCGTAACCCTAACCCAAACCCTAACATAAACCTAACCCTAACCCTAATCCTAACCTTAACCCTAACCCAAAAAATAACCCTAACACTAACCCAAACCCTAACCTTAACCCAACCCTAACCCTAACCCAAACCCTAACCCTAACCCAAAACCTAAACCTAACCCTAACCAAACACTAAAACAAACCCTAACCCTAACCCTAACCCTATTCCTAACCCTAACCCTAACATTAACCTTAACCCAAACAATAAACCTAACCATAACCCTAAACCCTAACCCTAACCCTAACCCTAACCCTCACGCTAACCCTAAACCTAGCCCGTACCCAAACCCTAACCCTAACACTAACCCTAAACCAAAACCTAAACCTAATCCTAAACCTAACCCTAAACCAAACCCTAACCCTAACCCTATCCTTAACTCAAACCCTAACCCTAACCCTAATCTTAACCCTAATCCTAAACCTATTCCTAACCCTAACCCAAACCCAACTACTAACCCTAAGCCTAACCCTAACCCTAACCCTAACCCTAACCCTAACCCAAACACTAACCCTAAACCTAACCCTAACCCTAACCCAAACCCTAACAGTAAACCTAACCCTAACCCTAATCCTAACCCTAACCCTAACCCAGAAACTAACTCTAACCCTAACCCAAACCCTAACCCTAACCCTAACCCTAACCCTAACCCAAACCAAAATCCTAACCCTAAACCTAAACCTAACCTTAACCCAAACCCAAACCCTAACCCTAACCCCAAACATTAACCCAAACCCTAAACATAACCCTAACCCAAACCCAAACCCTAACCCTAACCGTAACCCTAACCCAAACGCTAACCATAACGCTAACCCTAACCCAAACCCTAACCATAACCCTATTCCTAACCCTAACCCTAACTTTAACCCAAACCCTAACCCTAAACCTAACCCTAACCCTAACACAAACCCAAACCCTAACCCTAACCCTAACAATAACCCAAACCATAAACCTAACCCTAACATTAACGCTAATGCTAAACCTAAACCTAACTCAAACTCAATCCCTAACCCTAAGCCTAACCCTAACCCAACCCCTAATCCTAAACCTAACCCTAACCCTAACTCGAACCCAACCCCTAACCCTAACCCTAACCCTAACCCGAAAACAAACCCAAGCCTTAACCCTAAACCTAACCCTAACCCAAACCCTACCCTTAACCCTACCCCTAACCCTAACTCAAACCCTAAACCTAACCCTAACCCTAACCCAAACCCTAACATAAACCTAACCCTAACCCTAATCCTAACCTTAACCCTAACCCAAAAAATAACCCTAACACTTACCGAAACCCTAACCTTAACCCTAACCCTAACCCTAACCCAAACCCTAACCCTAACCCAAAACCTAAACCTAACCCTAACAAACAGTAAAACAAACCCTAACCCTAACTCTAACCCTATTCCTAACCCTAACCCTAACATTAAACTTAACCCAAACAATAAACCTAACCATAACCCTAAACCCTAACCCTAACCCTAACCCTAACCCTCACGCTAACCCTAAACCTAGCCCGTACCCAAACCCTAACCCTAACACTAACCCTAAACCAAAACCTAAACCTAATCCTAGACCTAACC
This sequence comes from Eospalax fontanierii, assembly GCA_035773235.1. Lineage (NCBI taxonomy): Eukaryota > Metazoa > Chordata > Mammalia > Rodentia > Spalacidae > Eospalax > Eospalax fontanierii. The sequence goes on along the minus strand of CM069549.1, from coordinate 48,867,872 downwards.
CTAAACCTAACCCTAACCCTATCCCTAGCCTTAACTCTAACCCTAACCCTAACCTTAATCCTAAACCTAACCCTAATCCTACCCCTAACCCTTACCCTAATCCTAACCCAAAACCAAACCCTAAACTTAAGCCTAATAGTAAGCCTAACCCTAACGCTAACCCTAACCCAAACCCTAACGCTAATCTTAACCCTAATCCTAAACTTATTCCTAACCCTAACCCAAACCCAACCCCTAACCCTAACCCTAACCCTAACCCTAACCCTAACCCTAACCCAAACACTAACCCTAAATCTAACCCTAACCCTAACCCAAACCCTAACACTAAACCTAACCCTAACCCTAATTCTAACCCTAACCCTAACCCAGAAA
>CM069549.1:48862500-48865000 GCA_035773235.1 Eospalax fontanierii | reverse complement strand
CTAACATTAACGCTAATGCTAACCCTAAACCTAACTCAAACTCAAACCCTAACCCTAAGCCTAACCCTAACCCAACCCCTAATCCTAACCCTAACCCTAACCCTAACCCGAACCCAACCCCTAACCCTAACCCTAACCCTAACCCGAAAACAAACCCAAGCCTTAACCCTAAACCTAATCCTAACCCAAACCCTTCCCCTAACCCTAACTCAAACCCTAAACCTAACCCTAACCCTAACCCAAACCCTAACATAAACCTAACCCTAACCCTAACCCTAACCTTAACCCTAACCCAAAAAATAACCCTAACACTTACCGAAACCCTAACCTTAACCCTAACCCTAACCCTAAACCCAACCCCTAACCCTAACCCTAACCCTAACCCTAACCCTAATCCCAACCCCTAACCCTAACCCTAACCCTAACCCTAACCCTAACCCAAACCCTAACACTAACCCTAACCCTAACCCTAACCCTAAATCAAACCCTAACACTAAACCTAACCCTAACCCTAATTCTAACCCTAACCCTAACCCAGAAACTAACCCTAACCCTAACCCAAACCCTAACCCTAACCCTAACCCTAACCCAACCCCTAACCCTAAACCTAACCCTAACCCAAACCCTAACCCTAACCCTAAACCTAACCCTAACTCTAACCCTAATCCTAAACCTAACCCTAACCCTAACCCTAACCCTAAACTTAACCCAAAACCAAACCCTAAACTTAAGCCTATTCGTAAGCCTAACACTAACCCTAACCCTAACCCAAACCCTAACTTAACACTAACTCTAAACCTAGCACTAACCCAAATCAAAATCTAAACCTAACCCTAACCTTAACCCAAACACTAACACAAACCCTAACCCTAACACTAACTCTAACATTAACCGTAACCCAAACAATAAACCTAACCATAAATCTAAGCCCTAACCCTAACCCTAACCCTAACCTTAACCCTCACGCTAACCCTAAACCTAGCCCGTACTCAACCCCTAACCCTAACCCTAACCCTAAACCTAACCCAAACCCTAAACCTAAACCTAATCCTAACCCTAACTCTAACCCTAATCCTAACACTTACCCTAAACCTAACCCTAACCCGAACCAAACACCTAATCCTAACCCTAACCATAACCCTAACCCGAACACAACCCATAACCCTAACCCTAACCCTAACCCAAACCCAAATCCTAACCCTAAACCTAAACCTAAACTTAACCCAAAACCAAACCCTAACCCTAACCCCAAACATTAACCCAAACCCTAAACATAACCCTAACCCAAACCCAAACCCTAACCCTAACCCTAATTCGAACCCGAACCCAAACCATAACCCTAACCCTTAACCTAACACAAAACCTAAACCTAACCCTGACCCTAACCCAAACCCTAACACTAACCCTAACCCTAACCCTAACCCAAACACTAATCCTAACCGAAAACCTAACCCTAACCCAAACCCTAAACCTAACCCTAACCCTAACCCTCACCCAAACCCTAACCCTAACCCTAACCCTAAACCTAACCCTAACTCTAACGCTAACCCAAACCCTAAACCTAACCATAATCCTAACCCTAACCCTAACACTAATCCTAACCCTAACCCTAACCCTAACCCTAACCCTAACCCAAACCCTAAACCTAAACCTAATCCTAACCCTAACTCTAACCCTAATCCTAACCCTTACCCTAACCCTAAATCTAACCCGAACCCTACACCTAACCCTAACCCTAACCATAACCCTAACCCGAACACAACACATAACCCTAACACTAACCCTAACCCAAACCAAAATCCTTACCCTAAACCTAAACCTAACCTTAACCCAAACCCAAACCCTAACCCTAACCCCAAACATTAACCCAAACCCTAAACATAACCCTAACCCAAAACCAAACCCTAAACCTAACCCTAACCCAAACGCTAACCCTAACACTAACCCTAACCCAAACCCTAACCCTAACCCTAACCCTAACCCAAACCCTAACCCTAACACTAAACCTAAACCAAAACCTAAACCTAATCCTAAACCTAACCCTAAACCAAACCCTAACCCTAACACTAACCCTAACACTAACCCTAACCCAAACCCTAACCCTAACCCAAACCCAAACCCTAAACCTAACCCTAACCCAAACGCTAACCCTAACGCTAACCCTAACCCAAACCCTAACCCTAACCCTATTCCTAACCCTAACCCTAACCCAAACCCTAACCCTAACACTAAACCTAAACCAAAACCTAAACCTAATCCTAAACCTAACCCTAAACCAAAGCCTAACCCTAACCCTATTATTAACCCAAACCCTAACCCTAACCCTAATCCTAAACCTAACCCTAACCCTACCCCGAACCCAAAAACTAACCCTGACCCTAACCCAAACCCTAACACTAACACTAACCCTAACCCTAAACCAAACCCTAACCCTAAACCTTACCCTACCCCTCATCCTACACCTACCCCGAACCCAAAAACTAACCCTCACCCTAACCCA
>CM069549.1:48852500-48857500 GCA_035773235.1 Eospalax fontanierii | reverse complement strand
AACCCATAACCCTAACCCTAACCCTAACCCAAACCCAAATCCTAACCCTAAACCTAAACCTAAACTTAACCCAAAACCAAACCCTAACCCTAACCCCAAACATTAACCCAAACCCTAAACATAACCCTAACCCAAACCCAAACCCTAACCCTAACCCTAATTCGAACCCGAACCCAAACCATAACCCTAACCCTTAACCTAACACAAAACCTAAACCTAACCCTGACCCTAACCCAAACCCTAACACTAACCCTAACCCTAACCCTAACCCAAACACTAATCCTAACCGAAAACCTAACCCTAACCCAAACCCTAAACCTAACCCTAACCCTAACCCTCACCCAAACCCTAACCCTAACCCTAACCCTAAACCTAACCCTAACTCTAACGCTAACCCAAACCCTTAACCTAACCATTATCCTAACCCTAACCCTACCCCTAATCCTCCCCCTACCCCTAACCCTCACCCTAACCCTAACACAAACCCTAAACCTAAACCTAATCCTAACCCTAACTCTAACCCTAATCCTAACCCTTACCCTAACCCTAAATCTAACCCGAATCCTACACCTAACCCTAACCCTAACCATAACCCTAACCCAAACACAACACATAACCCTAACACTAACCCTAACCCAAACCAAAATCCTTACCCTAAACCTAAACCTAACCTTAACCCAAACCCAAACCCTAACCCTAACCCCAAACATTAACCCAAACCCTAAACATAACCCTAACCCAAAACCAAACCCTAAACCTAACCCTAACCCAAACGCTAACCCTAACACTAACCCTAACCCAAACCCTAACCCTAACCCTAACCCTAACCGAAACCCTAACCCTAACACTAAACCTAAACCAAAACCTAAACCTAATCCTAAACCTAACCCTAAACCAAACCCTAACCCTAACACTAACCCTAACACTAACCCTAACCCAAACCCTAACCCTAACCCAAACCCAAACCCTAAACCTAACCCTAACCCAAACGCTAACCCTAACGCTAACCCTAACCCAAACCCTAACCCTAACCCTATTCCTAACCCTAACCCTAACCCAAACCCTAACCCTAACACTAAACCTAAACCAAAACCTAAACCTAATCCTAAACCTAACCCTAAACCAAAGCCTAACCCTAACCCTATTCTTAACCCAAACCCTAACCCTAACCCTAATCCTAAACCTAACCCTAACCCTACCCCGAACCCAAAAACTAACCCTGACCCTAACCCAAACCCTAACACTAACCCTAACCCTAACCCTAACCCAAACCCTAACCCTAAACCTTACCCTAACCCTAATCCTAAACCTAACCCGAACCCAAAAACTAACCCTGACCCTAACCCAAACCCTAACACTAACCCTAAGCCTAACCCTAACCCAAACCCTAATCCTAACCGAAAACCTAACCCTAACCCTAACCCTAACCCAAACTATAACCCTAACCCTAACCTTAACCCTAATGCTAACACTAAACCTAACTCAAAATCAAAGGCTAACCGTAACCCTAACCCTAACCCAAACACTAACCCTAACCCTAACCTAACCCTAATTCAAACCCTTACCATAACCCTAATTCTAACCCGAACGTAAACCCTTACCCGAACCCTAAACCTAACCCAAAACTAAACCTAACCCTAACCCTAACCCTAACCCAAACCCTAACCCTAACCCTAAACCTAACCCTAACTCTAACGCTAACCCAAACCCTAAACCTAACCCTAATCCTAACCCTAACCCTAACCCTAATCATAACCCTAACCCTAACCCAAACCCTAAACCTAAACCTAATCCTAACCCTAACTCTAACCCTAATCCTAACACTTACCCTAACCCTAAACCTAACGCGAACCGAACACCTAATCCTAACCCTAACCATAACCCTAACCCGAACACAACCCATAACCCTAACCCTAACCCTAACCCAAACCAAAATCCTAACCCTAAACCTAAACCTAACCTTAACCCAAACCCAAACCCTAACCCTAACCCCAAACATTAACCCAAACCCTAAACATAACCCTAACCCAAACCCAAACCCTAACCCTAACCCTAACCCTAACCCAAACGCTAACCATAACGCTAACCCTAACCCAAACCCTAACCCTAACCCTAACCCTAACCCTATTCCTAACCCTAACCCTAACTTTAACCCAAACCCTAACCCTAAACCTAACCCTAACCCTAACACAAATCCAAACCCTAACCCTAACCCTAACAATAACCCAAACCATAAACCTAACCCTAACATTAACGCTAATGCTAACCCTAAACCTAACTCAAACTCAAACCCTAACCCTAAGCCTAACCCGAACCCAACCCCTAATCCTAAGCCTAACCCTAACCCTAACCCGAACCCAACCCCTAACCCTAACCCTAACCCTAACCCGAAAACAAACCCAAGCCTTAACCATAAACCTAACCCTAACCCAAACCCTACCCCTAAACCTACCCCTAACCCTAACTCAAACCCTAAACCTAACCCTAACCCTAACCCAAACCCTAACATAAACCTAACCCTAACCCTAATCCTAACCTTAACCCTAACCCAAAAAATAACCCTAACACTTACCGAAACCCTAACCTTAACCCTAACCCTAACCCTAACCCAAACCCTAACCCTAACCCAAAACCTAAACCTAACCCTAACAAACACTAAAACAAACCCTAACCCTAACCCTAACCCTATTCCTAACCCTAATCCTAACATTAACCTTAACCCAAACAATAAACCTAACCAAAACCCTGAACCCTAACCCTAAACCTAACCCTAAACCTCACGCTAACCCTAAACCTAGCCCGTACCCAAACCCTAACCCTAACACTAACCCTAAACCAAAACCTAAACCTAATCCTAAACCTAACCCTAAACCAAACCGTAACCCTAACCCTATCCTTAACTCAAACCCTAACCCTAACCCTAATCCTAAACCTAACCCTAATCCTAACCCTAACCCTAAACCTAACCCAAAACCAAACCCTAAACTTAAGCCTAATCGTAAGCCTAACACTAACCCTAACCCTAACCCAAACCCTAAACTTAACACTAACTCTAAACCTAGCAATAACCCAAATCAAAACCTAAACCTAACCCTAACCTTAACCCAAACCCTAAACCTAACCTTAATCCTAACCCTAACCGTAACCCTAACGCTAACCCTAACCCAAACCCTAACGCTAATCTTAACCCTAATCCTAAACCTATTCCTAACCCTAACTCAAACCCAACCCCTAACCCTAACCCTAACCCAAACCCTAACCCTAACCCTAACCCTAACCCTAACCCAAACACTAACCCTAAATCTAACCCTAACCCTAACCCAAACTCTAACACTAAACCTAACCCTAACCCTAATTCTAACCCTAACCCTAACCCAGAAACTAACCCTAACCCTAACCCAAACCCTAACCCTAACCCTAACCCTAACCCAACCCCTAACCCTAAACCTAACCCTAACCCAAACCCTAACCCTAACCCTAAACCTAACCCTAACTCTAACCCTAATCCTAAACCTAACCCTAACCCTAACCCTAAACCTAAACCTAACCCAAAACCAAACCCTAAACTTAAGCCTATTCGTAAGCCTAACACTAAACCTAACCCTAACCCAAACCCTAACTTAATACTAACTCTAAACCTAGCACTAACCCAAATCAAAATCTAAACCTAACCCTAACCTTAAACCAAACACTAAAACAAACCCTAACCCTAACCCTAACTCTAACATTAACCTTAACCCAAACAATAAACCTAACCATAACTCTAAACCCTAACCCTAACCCTAACCCTAACCTTAACCCTCACGCTAACCCTAAACCTAGCCCGTACCCAACCCCTAACCCTAACCCTAACCCTAAACCTAACCCAAACCCTAAACCTAAACGTAATCCTAACCCTAACTCTAACCCTAATCCTAACACTTACCCTAAACCTAACCCAAACCCGAACCGAACACCTAATCCTATCCCTAACCATAACCCTAACCCGAACACAACCCATAACCCTAACCCTAACCCTAACCCAAACCCAAATCCTAACCCTAAACCTAAACCTAAACTTAACCCAAAACCAAACCCTAACCCTAACCCCAAACATTAACCCAAACCCTAAACATAACCCTAACCCAAACCCAAACCCTAACCCTAACCCTAATTCGAACCCGAACCCAAACCATAACCCTAACCCTTAACCAAACACAAAACCTAAACCTAACCCTGACCCTAACCCAAACCCTAACACTAACCCTAACCCTAACCCTAACCCAAACACTAATCCTAACCGAAAACCTAACCCTAACCCAAACCCTAAACCTAACCCTAACCCTAACCCTAACCCAAAGCCTAACCCTAAACTTAAACCTAACCCTAACTCTAACGCTAATCCAAACCCTAAACCTAACCCTAATACTAAACCTAACCATAACCCTAATCGTAACCCTAACCATAACCATAACCCTAACTCTAACCCTAAACCAAACCCTAAACCTAAACCTAATCCTAACCCTAACTCTAACGCTAATCCTAACACTTACCCTAACGCTAACTCTAACCCGAACCGAACACCTAATCCTAATCCTAACCATAACCCTAACCCGAACACAACCCATAACTCTAACCCTAACCCTAACCCAAATCCAAATCCTAACCCTAAACTTAAACCTAACCTTAACCCAAAACCAAACCCTAACCCTAACCCCAAACAATAACCCAAACCCTAAACATAACCCTAACCAAAACCCAAACCCTAACCCTAACCCTAACCCTAACCCAAACGCTAACCCTAACGCTAATCCTAACGCAAACCCTAACCCTAACCCTAACCCTAACCCTATTCCTAACCCTAACCCTAACTTTAACCCAAACCCTAACCCTAAACCTAACCCTAACCCTAACACAAACCCAAACCCTAACCCTAACCCTAACCCTAAACCAAACCATAACCCTAACCCTAACATTAACGCTAATGCTAACCCTAAACCTACCTCAAACTCAAACCCTAA
>CM069549.1:48827500-48837500 GCA_035773235.1 Eospalax fontanierii | reverse complement strand
CCAAACCCTAACCCTAACACTAAACCTAAACCAAAACCTAAACCTAATCCTAAACCTAACCCTAAACCAAAGCCTAACCCTAACCCTATTCTTAACCAAAACCCTAACCCTAACCCTAATCCTAAACCTAACCCTAACCCTACCCCGAACCCAAAAACTAACCCTGACCCTAACCCAAACCCTAACACTAACCCTAACCCTAACCCTAACCCAAACCCTAACCCTAAACCTTACCCTAACCCTAATCCTAACCCTAACCCGAACCCAAAAACTAACCCTGACCCTAACCCAAACCCTAACACTAACCCTAACCCTAACCCTAACCCAAACCCTAATCCTAACCGAAAACCTAACCCTAACCCTAACCCTAACCCAAACTATAACCCTAACCCTAACCTTAACCCTAATGCTAACACTAAACCTAACTCAAAATCAAAGGCTAACCGTAACCCTAACCCTAACCCAAACAATAACCCTAACCCTAACCTAACCCTAATTCAAACCCTTACCATAACCCTAATTCTAACCCGAACCTAAACCCTTACCCGAACCCTAAACCTAACCCAAAACTAAACCTAACCCTAACCCTAACCCTAACCCAAACCCTAACCCTAACCCTAAACCTAACCCTAACTCTAACGCTAACCCAAACCCTAAACCTAACCCTAATCCTAACCCTAACCCTAACCCTAATCATAACCCTAACCCTAACCCAAACCCTAAACCTAAACCTAATCCTAACCCTAACTCTAACCCTAATCCTAACACTTACCCTAACCCTAACCCTAACGCGAACCGAACACCTAATCCTAACCCTAACCATAACCCTAACCCGAACACAACCCATAACCCTAACCCTAACCCTAACCCAAACCAAAATCCTAACCCTAAACCTAAACCTAACCTTAACCCAAACCCAAACCCTAACCCTAACCCCAAACATTAACCCAAACCCTAAACATAACCCTAACCCAAACCCAAACCCTAACCCTAACCCTAACCCTAACCCAAACGCTAAACATAACGCTAACCCTAACCCAAACCCTAACCCTAACCCTAACCCTAACCCTATTCCTAACCCTAACCCTAGCTTTAACCCAAACCCTAACCCTAAGCCTAACCCTAACCCTAACACAAACCCAAACCCTAACCCTAACACTAACAATAACCCACACCATAAACCTAACCCTAACATTAACGCTAATGCTAACCCTAAACCTAACTCAAACTCAAACCCTAACCCTAAGCCTAACCCGAACCCAACCCCTAATCCTAACGCTAACCCTAACCCTAACCCGAACCCAACCCCTAACCCTAACCCTAACCCTAACCCGAAAACAAACCCAAGCCTTAACCCTAAACCTAACCCTAACCCAAACCCTGCCCCTAACCCTACCCCTAACCCTAACTCAAACCCTAAACCTAACCCTAACCCTAACCCAAACCCTAACATAAACCTAACCCTAACCCTAATCCTAACCTTAACCCTAACCCAAAAAATAACCCTAACACTTACCGAAACCCTGACCTTAACCCTAACCCTAACCCTAACCCAAACCCTAACCCTAACCCAAAACCTAAACCTAACCCTAACAAACACTAAAACAAACCCTAACCCTAACCCTAACCCTATTCCTAACCCTAACCCTAACATTAACCTTAACCCAAACAATAAACCTAACCATAACCCTTAACCCTAACCCTCACGCTAACCCTAAAACTAGCCCGTACCCAAACCCTAACCCTAACACTAACCCTAAACCAAAACCTAAACCTAATTCTAAACCTAACCCTAAACCAAACCCTAACCCTAACCCTATCCTTAACTCAAACCCTAACCCTAACCCTAATCCTAAACCTAACCCTAATCCTAACCCTAACCCTAACCCTAAACCTAACCCAAAACCAAACCCTAAACTTAAGCCTAATCGTAAGCCTAACACTAACCCTAACCCTAACCCAAACCCTAAACTTAACACTAACTCTAAACCTAGCAATAACCCAAATCAAAACCTAAACCTAACCCTAACCTTAACCCAAACCCTAAACCTAACCTTAATCCTAACCCTAACCGTAACCCTAACGCTAACCCTAACCCAAACCCTAACGCTAATCTTAACCCTAATCCTAAACCTATTCCTAACCCTAACCCAAACCCAACCCCTAACCCTAACCCTAACCCTAACCCTAACCCTAACCCTAACCCTAACCCTAACCCTAACCCAAACACTAACCATAAATCTTACCCTAACCCTAACCCTAACCCTAACACTAAACCTAACCCTAACCCTAATTCTAACCCTAACCCTAACCCAGAAACTAACCCTAACCCTAACCCAAACCCTAACCCTAACCCTAACCCTAACCCAAACCCTAACCCTAAACCTAACCCTAACCCAAACCCTAACCCTAACCCTAAACCTAACCCTAACTGTAACCCTAATCCTATACCTAACCCTAACCCTAACCCTAAACCTAAACCTAACCCAAAACCAAACCCTAAACTTAAGCCTATTCGTAAGCCTAACACTAACCCTAACCCTAACCCAAACCCTAACTTAATACTAACTCTAAACCTAGCACTAACCCAAATCAAAATCTAAACCTAACCCTAAACTTAAACCAAACACTAAAACAAACTCTAACCCAAACCCTAACTCTAACATTAACCTTAACCCAAACAATAAACCTAACCATAACTCTAAACCCTAACCCTAACCCTAACCCTAACCTTAACCCTCACGCTAACCCTAAACGTAGCCCGTACCCAACCCCTAACCCTAACCCTAACCCTAAACCTAACCCAAACCCCAAACCTAAACGTAATCCTAACCCTAATTCTAACCCTAACCCTACCCCAGAAACTAACCCTAACCCTAACCCAACCCCTAACCCTAACCCAACCCCTAACCCTAAACCTAACCCTAACCCAAACCCTAACCCTAACCCTAAACCTAACCCTAACTCTAACCCTAACCCAAACCCTAAACCTAAACCTAATCCTAACCCTAACTCTAACCCTAACCCAAACCCTAAACCTAAACCTAATCCTAACCCTAACTCTAACGCTAATCCTAACACTTACCCTAACGCTAACCCTAACCCGAACCGAACACCTAATCCTAATCCTAACCATAACCCTAACCCGAACACAACCCATAACTCTAACCCTAACCCTAACCCAAATCCAAATCCTAACCCTAAACCTAAACCTTAACTTAACCCAAAACCAAACCCTAACCCTAACCCCAAACAATAACCCAAACCCTAAACATAACCCTAACCAAAACCCAAACCCTAACCCTAACCCTAACCCTAACCCAAACGCTAACCCTAACGCTAATCCTAACGCAAACCCTAACCCTAACCCTAACCCTAACACTAACCCTATTCCTAACCCTAACACTAACTTTAACCCAAACCCTAACCCTAAACCTAACCCTAACCCTAACACAAACCCAAACCCTAACCCTAACCCGAACCCGAACTCAACCCCTAACCCTAACCCTAATCCTAACCCGAAAACAAACCCAAGCTTTAACCGTAAACCTATCCCTAACCCAAACCCTACCCCTAACCCTACCCCTAACCCTAACTCAAACCCTAAACCTAACCCTAACCCTAACCCAAACCCTAACATAAACCTAACCCTAACCCTAATCCTAACCTTAACCCTAACCCAAAAAATAACCCTAACACTAATCCAAACCCTAACCTTAACCCTAACCCTAACCCTAACCCAAACACTAACCCTAACCCAAAATTTAAACCTAACCCTAAACCAAACACTAAAACAAACCCTAAACCTAACCCTAACCCTATTCCTAACCCTAACCCTAACATTAACCTTAACCCAAACAATAAACCTAACCATAACCCTAAACCCTAACCCTAACCCTAACCCTAACCCTAACCCTCACGCGAACCCTAAACCTAGCCCGTACCGAAACCCTAACCCTAACACTAACCCTAAACCAAAACCTAAACCTAATCCTAAACCTAACCCTAAACCAAACCCTAACCCTAACCCTATCCTTAACCCAACCCCTAACCCTAACCCTAATCCTAAACCTGACCCTAATCCTAACCCTAACCCTAACCCTAAACCTAACCCAAAACCAAACCCTAAACTTAAGCCTAATCGTAAGCCTAACACTAACCCTAACCCTAACCCAAACCCTAAACTTAACACTAACTCTAAACCTAGCACTAACCCAAATCAAAACCTAAACCTAACCCTAACCTTAACCCAAACACTAAAACAAACCCTAACCCTAAACATAACCCTAACATTAACCTTAACCCAAACAATAAACCTAACCATAACCCTAAACCCTAACCCTAACCCTAACCCTAAACTTAACCCTCACGCTAACCCTAAACCTAGCCCGTACCCAACCCCTAACCCTAACCCTAACCCTAACCCTAACACAAACCCTAAACCTAAACCTAATCCTAACCCTAACTCTAACCCTAATCCTAACACTTACCCTAACCCTAAGCCTAACCCGAACCGAACACCTAATCCTAACCCTAACCATAACCCTTACCCAAACACAACACATAACCCTAACCCTAACCCTAACCCAAACCCAAACCCTAACCCTAAACCTAAACCTAAATGTAACCCCAACCCAACCCTAACGCTAACCCCAAATATTAACCCAAACCCTAAACATAACCCTAACCCTAACCGTAACCCTAACCCTAACTCTAACCCTAACCCTAACCCAAACCATAACCCTAACCCTAACATTAACGCTAATGCTAACCCTAAACCTACCTCAAACTCAAACCCTAACCCTAAGCCTAAACCTAACCCAACACCTAATCCTAACCCTAACCTTAACCCTAACCCGAACACAACCCCTAACCCTAACCCTAACCCGAAAACAAACCCAAGCCTTAACCCTAAACCTAACCCTAACCCAAACCCTACCCCTAACCCTACCCCTAACCCTAACTCAAACCCTAAACCTAACCGTAACCCTAACCCAAACCCTAACCTAAACCTAACCCTAACCCTAACCCTAACGCAAACACTAACCCTAACCCAAAACTTAAACCTAACCCTAACGCAAACACTAAAACAAACCCTAACCCTAACCCTAACCCTATTCCTAACCCTAACCCTAACATTAACCTTAACCCAAACAATAAACCTAACCATAACCCTAAACCCTAACCCTAACCCTAACCCTAACCCTAACCCTCACGCGAACCCTAAACCTAGCCCGTACCGAAACCCTAACCCTAACACTAACCCTAAACCAAAACCTAAACCTAATCCTAAACCTAACCCTAAACCAAACCCTAACCCTAACCCTATCCTTAACCCAACCCCTAACCCTAACCCTAATCCTAAACCTGACCCTAATCCTAACCCTAACCCTAACCCTAAACCTAACCCAAAACCAAACCCTAAACTTAAGCCTAATCGTAAGCCTAACACTAACCCTAACCCTAACCCAAACCCTAAACTTAACACTAACTCTAAACCTAGCACTAACCCAAATCAAAACCTAAACCTAACCCTAACCTTAACCCAAACACTAAAACAAACCCTAACCCTAACCCTAACCCTAACATTAACCTTAACCCAAACAATAAACCTAACCATAACCCTAAACTCTAACCCTAACCCTAACCCTAAACTTAACCCTCACGCTAACCCTAAACCTAGCCCGTACCCAACCCCTAACCCTAACCCTAACCCTAACCCTAACACAAACCCTAAACCTAAACCTAATCCTAACCCTAACTCTAACCCTAATCCTAACACTTACCCTAACCCTAAGCCTAACCCGGACCGAACACCTAATCCTAACCCTAACCATAACCCTTACACAAACACAACACATAACCCTAACCCTAACCCTAACCCAAACCCAAAACCTAACCCTAAACCTAAACCTAAACTTAACCCAAACCCAACCCTAACCCTAACCCCAAACATTAACCCAAACCCTAAACATAACCCTAACCCTAACCGTAACCCTAACCCTAACCCTAACCCTAACCCTAACCCAAACCATAACCCTAACCCTAACATTAACGCTAATGCTAACCCTAAACCTACCTCAAACTCAAACCCTAACCCTAAGCCTAAACCTAACCCAACACCTAATCCTAACCCTAACCTTAACCCTAACCCGAACACAACCCCTAACCCTAACCCTAACCCGAAAACAAACCCAAGCCTTAACCCTAAACCTAACCCTAACCCAAACCCTACCCCTAACCCTACCCCTAACCCTAACTCAAACCCTAAACCTAACCGTAACCCTAACCCAAACCCTAACATAAACCTAACCCTAACCCTAATCCTAACCTTAACCCTAACCCAAAAAATAACCCTAACACTAACCCAAACCCTAACCTTAACCCTAACCCTAACCCTAACCCTAACCCAAACCCTAACCCTAACCCAAAACCTAAACCTAACCCTAACCAAACACTAAAACAAACCCTAACCCTAACCCTAACCCTATTCCTAACCCTAACCTTAACATTAACCTTAACCCAAACAATAAACCTAACCATAACCCTAAACCCTAACCCTAACCCTAACCCTAACCCTCAAGCTAACCCTAAACCTAGCCCGTACCCAAACCCTAACCCTAACACTAACCCTAAACCAAAACCTAAACCTAATCCTAAACCTAACCCTAAACCAAACCCTAACCCTAACCCTATCCTTAACCCAAACCCTAACCCTAACCCTGATCCTAAACCTAACCCTAATACTAACCCTAACCCTAACCCTAAACCTAACCCAAAACCAAACCATAAACTTAAGCCTAATCGTAAGCCTAACACTAACCCTAACCCGAACCCAAACCCTAAACTTAACACTAACTCATAACCTAGCACTAACCCAAATCAAAACCTAAACCTAACCCTAACCTTAACCCAAACCCTAAGCCAAACCCTGACCCTAACCCTAATCCTAACCCTAACCGTAACCCTAACGCTAACCGTAACCCAAACCCTAACCCTAATCTTAACCCTAATCCTAAACCTATTCCTAACCCTAACCCAAACCCAACTACTAACCCTAAGCCTAACCCTAACCCTAACCCTAACCCTAACCCAAACACTAACCCTAAACCTAACCCTAACCCTAACCCTAACCCAAACCCTAACAGTAAACCTAACCCTAACCCTAATCCTAACCCTAACCCTAACCCAGAAACTAACTCTAACCCTAACCCAAACCCTAACCCTAACCCTAACCCTAACCCAAACCAAAATCCTAACCCTAAACCTAAACCTAACCTTAACCCAAACCCAAACCCTAACCCTAACCCCAAACATTAACCCAAACCCTAAACATAACCCTAACCCAAACCCAAACCCTAACCCTAACCCTAACCCTAACCCAAACGCTAACCATAACGCTAACCCTAACCCAAACCCTAACCCTAACCCTATTCCTAACCCTAACCCTAACTTTATCCCAAACCCTAACCCTAAACATAACCCTAACCCTAACACAAACCCAAACCCTAACCCTAACCCTAACAATAACCCAAACCATAAACCTAACCCTAACATTAACGCTAATGCTAAACCTAAACCTAACTCAAACTCAATCCCTAACCCTAAGCCTAACCCTAACCCAACCCCTAATCCTAACCCTAACCCTAACCCTAACCCGAACCCAACCCCTAACCCTAACCCTAACCCTAACCCGAAAACAAACCCAAGCCTTAACCCTAAACCTAACCCTAACCCAAACCCTACCCCTCACCCTACCCCTAACCCTAACTCTAACCCTAAACCTAACCCTAACCCTAACCCCTACCCTAACATAAACCTAACCCCACCCCCATCCCTAACGCAAACACAAACCCTAACCCAACACTTAAACCTAACCCTAACGCAAACACTAAAACAAACCCTAACCCTAACCCTAACCCTATTCCTAACCCTAACCCTAACATTAACCTTAACCCAAACAATAAACCTAACCATAACCCTAAACCCTAACCCTAACCCTAACCCTAACCCTAACCCTCACGCGAACCCTAAACCTAGCCCGTACCGAAACCCTAACCCTAACACTAACCCTAAACCAAAACCTAAACCTAATCCTAAACCTAACCCTAAACCAAACCCTAACCCTAACCCTATCCTTAACCCAACCCCTAACCCTAACCCTAATCCTAAACCTGACCCTAATCCTAACCCTAACCCTAACCCTAAACCTAACCCAAAACCAAACCCTAAACTTAAGCCTAATCGTAAGCCTAACACTAACCCTAACCCTAACCCAAACCCTAAACTTAACACTAACTCTAAACCTAGCACTAACCCAAATCAAAACCTAAACCTAACCCTAACCTTAACCCAAACACTAAAACAAACCCTAACCCTAACCCTAACCCTAACATTAACCTTAACCCAAACAATAAACCTAACCATAACCCTAAACCCTAACCATAACCCTAACCCTAAACTTAACCCTCACGCTAACCCTAAACCTAGCCCGTACCCAACCCCTAACCCTAACCCTAACCCTAACCCTAACACAAACCCTAAACCTAAACCTAATCCTAACCCTAACTCTAACCCTAATCCTAACACTTACCCTAACCCTAAGCCTAACCCGAACCGAACACCTAATCCTAACCCTAACCATAACCCTTACCCAAACACAACACATAACCCTAACCCTAACCCTAACCCAAACCCAAATCCTAACCCTAAACCTAAACCTAAACTTAACCCAAACCCAACCCTAACCCTAACCACAAACATTAACCCAAACCCTAAACATAACCCTAACCCTAACCGTAACCCTAACCCTAACCCTAACCCTAACCCTAACCCAAACCATAACCCTAACCCTAACATTAACGCTAATGCTAACCCTAAACCTACCTCAAACTCAAACCCTAACCCTAAGCCTAAACCTAACCCAACACCTAATCCTAACCCTAACCTTAACCCTAACCCGAACACAACCCCTAACCCTAACCCTAACCCGAAAACAAACCCAAGCCTTAACCCTAAACCTAACCCTAACCCAAACCCTACCCCTAACCCTACCCCTAACCCTAACTCAAACCCTAAACCTAACCGTAACCCTAACCCAAACCCTAACATAAACCTAACCCTAACCCTAATCCTAACCTTAACCCTAACCCAAAAAATAACCCTAACACTAACCCAAACCCTAACCTTAACCCTAACCCTAACCCTAACCCTAACCCAAACCCTAACCCTAACCCAAAACCTAAACCTAACCCTAACCAAACACTAAAACAAACCCTAACCCTAACCCTAACCCTATTCCTAACCCTAACCTTAACATTAACCTTAACCCAAACAATAAACCTAACCATAACCCTAAACCCTAACCCTAACCCTAACCCTAACCCTCAAGCTAACCCTAAACCTAGCCCGTACCCAAACCCTAACCCTAACACTAACCCTAAACCAAAACCTAAACCTAATCCTAAACCTAACCCTAAACCAAACCCTAACCCTAACCCTATCCTTAACCCAAACACTAACCCTAACCCTGATCCTAAACCTAACCCTAATACTAACCCTAACCCTAACCCTAAACCTAACCCAAAACCAAACCATAAACTTAAGCCTAATCGTAAGCCTAACACTAACCCTAACCCGAACCCAAACCCTAAACTTAACACTAACTCATAACCTAGCACTAACCCAAATCAAAACCTAAACCTAACCCTAACCTTAACCCAAACCCTAAGCCAAACCCTGACCCTAACCCTAATCCTAACCCTAACCGTAACCCTAACGCTAACCGTAACCCAAACCCTAACCCTAATCTTAACCCTAATCCTAAACCTATTCCTAACCCTAACCCAAACCCAACTACTAACCCTAAGCCTAACCCTAACCCTAACCCTAACCCTAACCCAAACACTAACCCTAAACCTAACCCTAACCCTAACCCTAACCCAAACCCTAACAGTAAACCTAACCCTAACCCTAATCCTAACCCTAACCCTAACCCAGA
>CM069549.1:48777500-48817500 GCA_035773235.1 Eospalax fontanierii | reverse complement strand
CAAACCCTAACCCTAACCCTAAACCTAACCCTAACTCTAACCCTAATCCTAAACCTAACCCTAACCCAAACCCTAAACCTAAACCTAACCCAAAACCAAACCCTAAACTTAAGCCTATTCGTAAGCCTAACACTAACCCTAACCCTAACCCAAACCCTAACTTAATACTAACTCTAAACCTAGCACTAACCCAAATCAAAATCTAAACCTAACCCTAACCTTAAACCAAACACTAAAACAAACCCTAACCTTAACCCTAACTCTAACATTAACCTTAACCCAAACAATAAACCTAACCATAACTCTAAACCCTAACCCTAACCCTAACCCTAACCTTAACCCTCACGCTAACCCTAAACCTAGCCCGTACCCAACCCCTAACCCTAACCCTAACCCTAAACCTAACCCAAACCCTAAACCTAAACGTAATCCTAACCCTAACTCTAACCCTAATCCTAACGCTTACCCTAAACCTAACCCTAACCCGAACCGAACACCTAATCCTAACCCTAACCATAACCCTAACCCGAACACAACCCATAACCCTAACCCTAACCCTAACCCAAACCCAAATCCTAACCCTAAACCTAAACCTAAACTTAACCCAAAACCAAACCCTAACCCTAACCCCAAACCTTAACCCAAACCCTAAACATAACCCTAACCCAAACCCAAACCCTAACCCTAACCCTAATTCGAACCCGAACCCAAACCATAATCCTAACCCTTAACCTAACACAAAACCTAAACCTAACCCTGACCCTAACCCAAACCCTAACACTAACCCTAACCCTAACCCTAACCCAAACACTAATCCTAACCGAAAACCTAACCCTAACCCAAACCCTAAACCTAACCCTAACCCTAACCCTCACCCAAAGCCTAACCCTAAACTTAAACCTAACCCTAACTCTAACGCTAATCCAAACCCTAAACCTAACCCTAATACTAAACCTAACCATAACCCTAATCGTAACCCTAACCATAACCATAACCCTAACTCTAACCCTAACCCAAACCCTAAACCTAAACCTAATCCTAACCCTAACTCTAACGCTAATCCTAACACTTACCCTAACGCTAACCCTAACCCGAACCGAACACCTAATCCTAATCCTAACCATAACCCTAACCCGAACACAACCCATAACTCTAACCCTAACCCTAACCCAAATCCAAATCCTAACCCTAAACCTAAACCTAACCTTAACCCAAAACCAAACCCTAACCCTAACCCCAAACAATAACCCAAACCCTAAACATAACCCTAACCAAAACCCAAACCCTAACCCTAACCCTAACCCTAACCCAAACGCTAACCCTAACGCTAATCCTAACGCAAACCCTAACCCTAACCCTAACCCTAACCCTATTGCTAACCCTAACCCTAACTTTAACCCAAACCCTAACCCTAAACCTAACCCTAACCCTAACACAAACCCAAACCCTAACCCTAACCCTAACCCTAAACCAAACCATAACCCTAACCCTAACATTAACGCTAATGCTAACCCTAAACCTACCTCAAACTCAAACCCTAACCCTAAGCCTAACCCTAACCCAACCCCTAATCCTAACCCTAACCCTAACCCGAACCCGAACCCTACCCCTAACCCTAACTCAATCCCTAAACCTAACCCTATCCCTAACCCAAACCCTAACATAAACCTAACCCTAACCCTAATCCTAAACTTAACCCCAACCCAAAAAATAACCCTAACACTAACCCAAACCCTAACCTTAACCCTAACCCTAACCCTAACCCAAACCCAAATCCTAACCCTAAACCTAAACCTAAACTTAACCCAAACCCTAACCCTAACCCTAACAATAACCCAAACCATAAACCTAACCCTAACATTAACGCTAATGCTAACCCTAAACCTACCTCAAACTCAAACCCTAACCCTAAGCCTAAACCTAACCCAACCCCTAATCCTAACCCTAACCTTAACCCTAACCCGAACACAACCCCTAACCCTAACCCTAACCCTAACCCTAACCCGAAAACAAACCCAAGCCTTAACCCTAAACCTAACCCTAACCCAAACCCTACCCCTAACCCTACCCCTAACCCTAACTCAAACCCTAAACCTAACCGTAACCCTAACCCAAACCCTAACATAAACCTAACCCTAACCCTAATCCTAACCTTAACCCTAACCCAAAAAATAACCCTAACACTAACCCAAACCCTAACCTTAACCCTAACCCTAACCCTAACCCAAACCCTAACCCTAACCCAAAACCTAAACCTAACCCTAACCAAACACTAAAACAAACCCTAACCCTAACCCTAACCCTATTCCTAACCCTAACCCTAACATTAACCTTAACCCAAACAATAAACCTAACCATAACCCTAAACCCTAACCCTAACCCTAACCCTAACCCTCACGCTAACCCTAAACCTAGCCCGTACCCAAACCCTAACCCTAACACTAACCCTAAACCAAAACCTAAACCTAATCCTAAACCTAACCCTAAACCAAACCCTAACCCTAACCCTATCCTTTACTCAAACCCTAACCCTAACCCTAATCCTAAACCTAACCCTAATCCTAAACCTAACCCTAACCCTAAACCTAACCCAATACCAAACCCTAAACTTAAGCCTAATCGTAAGCCTAACACTAACCCTAAAACTAACCCAAACCCTAAACTTAACACTAACTCTAAACCTAGCAATAACCCAAATCAAAACCTAAACCTAACCCTAACCTTAACCCAAACCCTAAACCTAACTTTAATCCTAACCCTAACCGTAACCCTAACGCTAACCCTAACCCAAACCCTAACGCTAATCTTAACCCTAATCCTAAACCTATTCCTAAACCTAACCCAAACCCAACCCCTAACCCTAACCCTAACCCTAACCCTAACCCTAACCCAAACCCTAACCCTAACCCAAACCCTAACCCTAAATCTAACCCTAACCCTAACCCAAACCCTAACACTAAACCTAACCCTAACCCTAATTCTAACCCTAACCCTAACCCAGAAACTAACCCTAACCGTAACCCAAACCCTAACCCTAACCCAACCCCTAACCCTAAACCTAACCCTAACCCAAACCCTAACCCTAACCCTAAACCTAACCCTAACTCTAACCCTAATCCTAAACCTAACCCTAAACCTAACCCTAACCCTAAACCTAACCCAAAACCAAACCCTAAACTTAAGCCTATTCGTAAGCTTAACACTAACCCTAGCCCTAACCCAAACCCTAACTTAACACTAACTCTAAACCTAGCACTAACCCAAATCAAAATCTAAACCTAACCCTAACCTTAACCCAAACACTAAAACAAACCCTAACCCTAACCCTAACTCTAACATTAACCTTAACCCAAACAATAAACCTAACCATAACTCTAAACCCTAACCCTAACCCTAACCCTAACCTTAACCCTCACGCTAACCCTAAACCTAGCCCGTACCCAACCCCTAACCCTAACCCTAACCCTAAACCTAACATAAAACCAAACCCTAAACTTAAGCCTAATCGTAAGCCTAACACTAACCCTAACCCTAACCCAAACCCTAAACTTAACACTAACTCTAAACCTAGCACTAACCCAAATCAAAACCTAAACCTAACCCTAACCTTAACCCAAACACTAAAACAAACCCTAACCCTAACCCTAACCCTAACATTAACCTTAACCCAAACAATAAACCTAACCATAACCCTAAACCCTAACCCTAACCCTAACCCTAAACTTAACCCTCACGCTAACCCTAAACCTAGCCCGTACCCAACCCCTAACCCTAACCCTAACCCTAAACCTAACACAAACCCTAAACCTAAACCTAATCCTAACCCTAACTCTAACCGTAATCCTAACACTTACCCTAACCCTAAGCCTAACCCGAACCGAACACCTAATCCTAACCCTAACCATAACCCTTACTCAAACACAACACATAACCCTAACCCTAACCCTAACCCAAACCCAAATCCTAACCCTAACCCTAAACCTAAACATAACCCAAACCCACACCCTAACCCTAACCCCAAACATTAACCCAAACCCTAAACATAACCCTAACCCTCACACAAACCCAAACCCTAACCCTAACCCTAACCCTAAACCAAACCATAACCCTAACCCTAACATTAACGCTAATGCTAACCCTAAACCTACCTCAAACTCAAACCCTAACCCTAAGCCTAACCCTAACCCAACCCCTAATTCTAACCCTAACCCTAACCCGAACCCGAACCCTACCCCTAACCCTAACTCAAACCCTAAACCTAACCCTATCCCTAACCCAAACCCTAACATAAACCTAACCCTAACCCTAATCCTAACCTTAACCCTAACCCAAAAAATAACCCTAACACTAACCCAAACCCTAACCTTAACCCTAACCATAACCCTAACCCAAACACCAACCCCAACCCAAAACAAAAACCCAAACACAACCCAAACACGAAAACAAACCCTAACCCTAACACTAACCCTATTCCTAACCCTAACCCTAACATTAACCTTAACCCAAACAATAAACCTAACCATAACCCTAAACCCTAACCCTAACCCTAACCCTAACCCTAACCCTCACGCTAACCCTAACCCTAGCCCGTACCCAAACCCTAACCCTAACACTAACCCTAAACCAAAACCTAAACCTAATCCTAAACCTAACCCTAAACCAAACCCTAACCCTAACCCTATCCTTAACCCAACCCCTAACCCTAACCCTAATCCTAAACCTAACCCTAATCCTAACCCTAACCCTAACCCTAAACCTAAAACAAAACCAAACCCTAAACTTAAGCATAATCGTAAGCCTAACACTAACCCTAACCCTAACCCAAACCCTAAACTTAACACTAACTCTAAACCTAGCACTAACCCAAATCAAAACCTAAACCTAACCCTAACCTTAACCCAAGCATTAAAACAAACCCTAACCCTAACCCTAACCCTAACATTAACCTTAACCCAAACAATAAACCTAACCATAACCCTAAACCCTAACCCTAACCCTAACCCTAAACTTAACCCTCACGCTAACCCTAAACCTAGCCCGTACCCAACCCCTAACCCTAACCCTAACCCTAACCCTAACACAAACCCTAAACCTAAACCTAATCCTAACCCTAACTCTAACCCTAATCCTAACACTTACCCTAACCCTAAGCCTAACCCGAACCGAACACCTAATCCTAACCCTAACCATAACCCTTACCCAAACACAACACATAACCCTAACCCTAACCCTAACCCAAACCCAAATCCTAACCCTAAACCTAAACCTAAACTTAACCCAAACCCAAACCCTAACCCTAACCCCAAACATTAACCCAAACCCTAAACATAACCCTAACCCTAACCCTAACCCTAACCCTAACCCAAACCATAACCCTAACCCTAACATTAACGCTAATGCTAACCCTAAACCTACCTCAAACTCAAACCCTAACCCTAAGCCTAAACCTAAACCAACCCCTAATCCTAACCCTAACCTTAACCCTAAACCGAACACAACCCCTAACCCTAACCCTAAACCTAACCCGAAAACAAACCCAAGCCTTAACCCTAAACCTAACCCTAACCCAAACCCTACCCCTAACCCTACCCCTAACCCTAACTCAAACCCTAAACCTAACCCTAACCCTAACCAAAACCCTAACATAAACCTAACCCTAACCCTAATCCTAAACTTAACCCTAACCCAAAAAATAACCCTAACACTAACCCAAACCCTAACCTTAACCCTAACCCTAACCCTAACCCAAACACTAACCCTAACCCAAAACTTAAACCTAACCCTAACCCAAACACTAAAACAAACCCTAACCCTAACCCTAACCCTATTCCTAACCCTAACACTAACATTAACCTTAACCCAAACAATAAACCTAACCATAACCCTAAACCCTAACCCTAACCCTAACCCTAACCCTAACCCTCACGCTAACCCTAAACCTAGCCCGTACCCAAACCCTAACCCTAACACTAACCCTAAACCAAAACCTAAACCTAATCCTAAACCTAACCCTAAACCAAACCCTAACCCTAACCCTATCCTTAACCCAACCCCTAACCCTAACCCTAATCCTAAACCTAACCCTAATCCTAACCCTAACCCTAACCCTAAACCTAACCCAAAACCAAACCCTAAACTTAAGCCTAATCGTAAGCCTAACACTAACCCTAACCCTAACCCAAACCCTAAACTTAACACTAACTCTAAACCTAGCACTAACCCAAATCAAAACCTAAACCTAACCCTAACATTAACCCAAACACTAAAACAAACCCTAACCCTAACCCTAACCCTAACATTAACCTTAACCCAAACAATAAACCTAACCATAACCCTAAACCCTAACCCTAACCCTAACCCTAAACTTAACCCTCACGCTAACCCTAAACCTAGCCCGTACCCAAGCCCTAACCCTAACCCTAACCCTAAACCTAACACAAACCCTAAACCTAAACCTAATCCTAACTCTAACTCTAACCCTAATCCTAACACTTACCCTAACCCTAAGCCTAACCCGAACCGAACACCTAATCCTAACCCTAACCATAACCCTTACTCAAACACAACACATAACCCTAACCCTAACCCTAACCCAAACCCAAATCCTAACCCTAAACCTAAACCTAAACTTAACCCAAACCCAAACACTAACCCTAACCCCAAACATTAACCCAAACCCTAAACATAACCCTAACCCTAACCCTAACCCTAACCCTAACCCAAACCATAACCCTAACCCTAACATTAACGCTAATGCTAACCCTAAACCTACCTCAAACTCAAACCCTAACCCTAAGCCTAAACCTAACCCAACCCCTAATCCTAACCCTAACCTTAACCCTAACCCGAACACAACCCCTAACCCTAACCCTAACCCTAACCCTAACCCGAAAACAAACCCAAGCCTTAACCCTAAACCTAACCCTAACCCAAACCCTACCCCTAACCCTACCCCTAACCCTAACTCAAACCCTAAACCTAACCGTAACCCTAACCCAAACCCTAACATAAACCTAACCCTAACCCTAATCCTAACCTTAACCCTAACCCAAAAAATAACCCTAACACTAACCCAAACCCTAACCTTAACCCTAACCCTAACCCTAACCCAAACCCTAACCCTAACCCAAAACCTAAACCTAACCCTAACCAAACACTAAAACAAACCCTAACCCTAACCCTAACCCTATTCCTAACCCTAACCCTTACATTAACCTTAACCCAAACAATAAACCTAACCATAACCCTAAACCCTAACCCTAACCCTAACCCTAACCCTCACGCTAACCCTAAACCTAGCCCGTACCCAAACCCTAACCCTAACACTAACCCTAAACCAAAACCTAAACCTAATCCTAAACCTAACCCTAAACCAAACCCTAACCCTAACCCTATCCTTTACTCAAACCCTAACCCTAACCCTAATCCTAAACCTAACCCTAATCCTAAACCTAACCCTAACCCTAAACCTAACCCAATACCAAACCCTAAACTTAAGCCTAATCGTAAGCCTAACACTAACCCTAAAACTAACCCAAACCCTAAACTTAACACTAACTCAAAACCTAGCAATAACCCAAATCAAAACCTAAACCTAACCCTAACCTTAACCCAAACCCTAAACCTAACTTTAATCCTAACCCTAACCGTAACCCTAAAGCTAACCCTAACCCAAACCCTAACGCTAATCTTAACCCTAATCCTAAACCTATTCCTAACCCTAACCCAAACCCAACCCACAACCCTAACCCTAACCCTAACCCTAACCCTAACCCAAACCCTAACCCTAACCCAAACACTAACCCTAAATCTAACCCTAACCCTAACCCAAACCCTAACACTAAACCTAACCCTAACCCTAATTCTAACCCTAACCCTAACCCAGAAACTAACCCTAACCCTAACCCAAACCCTAACCCTAACCCAACCCCTAACCCTAAACCTAACCCTAACCCAAACCCTAACCCTAACCCTAAACCTAACCCTAACTCTAACCCTAATCCTAAACCTAACCCTAAACCTAACCCTAACCCTAAACCTAACCCAAAACCAAACCCTAAACTTAAGCCTATTCGTAAGCTTAACACTAACCCTAGCCCTAACTCAAACCCTAACTTAACACTAACTCTAAACCTAGCACTAACCCAAATCAAAATCTAAACCTAACCCTAACCTTAACCCAAACACTAAAACAAACCCTAACCCTAACCCTAACTCTAACATTAACCTTAACCCAAACAATAAACCTAACCATAACTCTAAACCCTAACCCTAACCCTAACCCTAACCTTAACCCTCACGCTAACCCTAAACCTAGCCCGTACCCAACCCCTAACCCTAACCCTAACCCTAAACCTAACATAAAACCAAACCCTAAACTTAAGCCTAATCGTAAGCCTAACACTAACCCTAACCCTAACCCAAACCCTAAACTTAACACTAACTCTAAACCTAGCACTAACCCAAATCAAAACCTAAACCTAACCCTAACCTTAACCCAAACACTAAAACAAACCCTAACCCTAACCCTAACCCTAACATTAACCTTAACCCAAACAATAAAACTAACAATAACCCTAAACCCTAACCCTAACCCTAACCCTAAACTTAACCCTCACGCTAACCCTAGACCTAGCCCGTACCCAACCCCTAACCCTAACCCTAACCCTAAACCCAAACCTAATCCTAACCCTAAGTCTAACCCTAAGCCTAACACTTACCCTCACCCTCAACCAAACCCGTACCGAACGCCTGATCCTAACCCTAACCATAACCCTTACTCAAACACAACACATAACCCTAACCCTAAACCTAACCCAAACCCAAATCCTAACCCTAAACCTAAATCTAAACTTAACCCAAACCCAAACCCTAACCCTAACCCCAAACATTAACCCAAACCCTAAACATAACCCTAACCCTAACCCTAACCCTAACCCTAACCCTAACCCAAACCATAACCCTAACCCTAACATTAACGCTAATGCTAACCCTAAACCTACCTCAAACTCAAACCCTAACCCTAAGCCTAAACCTATCCCAACCCCTAATCCTAACCCTTACTTTAACCCTAACCCGAACACAACCCCTAACCCTAACCCTAACCCTAACCCGAAAACAAACCCAAGCCTTAACCCTAAACCTAACCCTAACCCAAACCCTACCCCTAACCCTACCCCTAACCCTAACTCAAACCCTAAACCTAACCGTAACCCTAACCCAAACCCTAACATAAACCTAACCCTAACCCTAATCCTAACCTTAACCCTAACCCAAAAAATAACCCTAACACTAACCCAAACCCTAACCTTAACCCTAACCCTAACCCTAACCCAAACCCTAACCCTAACCCAAAACCTAAACCTAACCCTAACCAAACACTAAAACAAACCCTAACCCTAACCCTAACCCTATTCCTAACGCTAACCCTAACATTAACCTTAACCCAAACAATAAACCTAACCATAACCCTAAACCCTAACCCTAACCCTAACCCTAACCCTCACGCTAACCCTAAACCTAGCCCGTACCCAAACCCTAACCCTAACACTAACCCTAAACCAAAACCTAAACCTAATCCTAAACCTAACCCTAAACCAAACCCTAACCCTAACCCTATCCTTTACTCAAACCCTAACCCTAACCCTAATCCTAAACCTAACCCTAATCCTAAACCTAACCCTAACCCTAAACCTAACCCAATACCAAACCCTAAACTTAAGCCTAATCGTAAGCCTAACACTAACCCTAAAACTAACCCAAACCCTAAACTTAACACTAACTCAAAACCTAGCAATAACCCAAATCAAAACCTAAACCTAACCCTAACCTTAACCCAAACCCTAAACCTAACTTTAATCCTAACCCTAACCGTAACCCTAAAGCTAACCCTAACCCAAACCCTAACGCTAATCTTAACCCTAATCCTAAACCTATTCCTAACCCTAACCCAAACCCAACCCACAACCCTAACCCTAACCCTAACCCTAACCCTAACCCGAACTCTAACCCTAACCCAAACACTAACCCTAAATCTAACCCTAACCCTAACCCAAACCCTAACACTAAACCTAACCCTAACCCTAATTCTAACCCTAACCCTAACCCAGAAACTAACCCTAACCGTAACCCAAACCCTAACCCTAACCCAACCCCTAACCCTAAACCTAACCCTAACCCAAACCCTAACCCTAACCCTAAACCTAACCCTAACTCTAACCCTAATCCTAAACCTAACCCTAAACCTAACCCTAACCCTAAACCTAACCCAAAACCAAACCCTAAACTTAAGCCTATTCGTAAGCTTAACACTAACCCTAACCCTAACCCAAACCCTAACTTAACACTAACTCTAAACCTAGCACTAACCCAAATCAAAATCTAAACCTAACCCTAACCTTAACCCAAACACTAAAACAAACCCTAACCCTAACCCTAACTCTAACATTAACCTTAACCCAAACAATAAACCTAACCATAACTCTAAACCCTAACCCTAACCCTAACCCTAACCTTAACCCTCACGCTAACCCTAAACCTAGCCCGTACCCAACCCCTAACCCTAACCCTAACCCTAAACCTAACATAAAACCAAACCCTAAACTTAAGCCTAATCGTAAGCCTAACACTAACCCTAACCCTAACCCAAACCCTAAACTTAACACTAACTCTAAACCTAGCACTAACCCAAATCAAAACCTAAACCTAACCCTAACCTTAACCCAAACACTAAAACAAACCCTAACCCTAACCCTAACCCTAACATTAACCTTAACCCAAACAATAAAACTAACAATAACCCTAAACCCTAACCCTAACCCTAACCCTAAACTTAACCCTCACGCTAACCCTAAACCTAGCCCGTACCCAACCCCTAACCCTAACCCTAACCCTAAACCTAAGCCTTATCCTACCCCTAACTCTACCCCTAACCCTACCACTTACCCTACCCCTAAGCCTACCCCGAACCGAACACCTAATCCTAACCCTAACCATAACCCTTACTCAAACACAACACATAACCCTAACCCTAAACCTAACCCAAACCCAAATCCTAACCCTAAACCTAGACCTAAACTTAACCCAAACCCAAACCCTAACCCTAACCCCAAACATTAACCCAAACCCTAAACATAACCCTACCCCTAACACTAACCCTAATCCAAACCAAAGCCTAACCCTAACCATAACCCTAACCCTAACATTAACGCTAATGCTAACCCTAAACCTACCTCAAACTCAAACCCTAACCCTAAGCCTAAACCTATCCCAACCCCTAATCCTAACCCTTACTTTAACCCTAACCCGAACACAACCCCTAACCCTAACCCTAACCCTAACCCGAAAACAAACCCAAGCCTTAACCCTAAACCTAACCCTAACCCAAACCCTACCCCTAACCCTACCCCTAACCCTAACTCAAACCCTAAACCTAACCGTAACCCTAACCCAAACCCTAACATAAACCTAACCCTAACCCTAATCCTAACCTTAACCCTAACCCAAAAAATAACCCTAACACTAACCCAAACCCTAACCTTAACCCTAACCCTAACCCTAACCCAAACCCTAACCCTAACCCAAAACCTAAACCTAACCCTAACCAAACACTAAAACAAACCCTAACCCTAACCCTAACCCTATTCCTAACCCTAACCCTAACATTAACCTTAACCCAAACAATAAACCTAACCATAACCCTAAACCCTAACCCTAACCCTAACCCTAACCCTCACGCTAACCCTAAACCTAGCCCGGACCCAAACCCTAACCCTAACACTAACCCTAAACCAAAACCTAAACCTAATCCTAAACCTAACCCTAAACCAAACCCTTACCCTAACCCTATCCTTTACTCAAACCCTAACCCTAACCCTAATCCTAAACCTAACCCTAATCCTAAACCTAACCCTAACCCTAAACCTAACCCAATACCAAACCCTAAACTTAAGCCTAATCGTAAGCCTAACACTCACCCTAAAACTAACCCAAACCCTAAACTTAACACTAACTCTAAACCTAGCAATAACCCAAATCAAAACCTAAACCTAACCCTAACCTTAACCCAAACCCTAAACCTAACTTTAATCCTAACCCTAACCGTAACCCTAACGCTAACCCTAACCCAAACCCTAACGCTAATCTTAACCCTAATCCTAAACCTATTCCTAACTCTAACCCAAACCCAACCCACAACCCTAACCCTAACCCTAACCCTAACCCTAACCCAAACCCTAACCCTAACCCAAACACTAACCCTAAATCTAACCCTAACCCTAACCCAAACCCTAACACTAAACCTAACCCTAACCCTAATTCTAACCCTAACCCTAACCCAGAAACTAACCCTAACCCTAACCCAAACCCTAACCCTAACCCAACCCCTAACCCTAAACCTAACCCTAACCCAAACCCTAACCCTAACCCTAAACCTAACCCTAACTCTAACCCTAATCCTAAACCTAACCCTAAACCTAACCCTAACCCTAAACCTAACCCAAAACCAAACCCTAAACTTAAGCCTATTCGTAAGCTTAACACTAACCCTAACCCTATCCCAAACCCTAACTTAACACTATCTCTAAACCTAGCACTAACCCAAATCAAAATCTAATCCTAACCCTAACCCTAACCCAAACTCTAAAAAAAACACTATTCCTAACCCTAACTCTAACATTAACCTTAACCCAAACAATAAACCTAACCATAACTCTAAACCCTAACCCTAACCCTAACCCTAACCTTAACCCTCACGCTAACCCTAAACCTAGCCCGTACCCAACCCCTAACCCTAACCCTAACCCTAAACCTAACATAAAACCAAACCCTAAACTTAAGCCTAATCGTAAGCCTAACACTAACCCTAACCCTAACCCAAACCCTAAACTTAACACTAACTCTAAACCTAGCACTAACCCAAATCAAAACCTAAACCTAACCCTAACCTTAACCCAAACACTAAAACAAACCCTAACCCTAACCCTAACCCTAACATTAACCTTAACCCAAACAATAAACCTACCCATAACCCTAAACCCTAACCCTAACCCTAACCCTAAACTTAACCCTCACGCTAACCCTAAACCTAGCCCGTACCCAACTCCTAACCCTAACCCTAACCCTAAACCTAACACAAACCCTAAACCTAAACCTAATCCTAACCCTAACTCTAACCCTAATCCTAACACTTACCCTAACCCTAAGCCTAACCCGAACCGAACACCTAATCCTAACCCTAACCATAACCCTTACTCAAACACAACACATAACCCTAACCCTAACCCTAACCCAAACCCAAATCCTAACCCTAAACATAAACCTAAACTTAACCCAAACCCAAACCCTAACCCTAACCCCAAACATTAACCCAAACCCTAAACATAACCCTACCCCTAACACTAACCCTAACCCTAACCCTTACCCAAACCATAACCCTAACCCTAACATTAACGCTAATGCTAACCCTAAACCTACCTCAAACTCAAACCCTAACCCTAAGCCTAAACCTAACCCAACCCCTAATCCTAACCCTTACCTTAACCCTAACCCGAACACAACCCCTAACACTAACCCTAACCCTAACCCGAAAACAAACCCAAGCCTTAACCCCAAACCTAACCCTAACCCAAACCCTACCCCTAACCCTACCCCTAACCCTAACTCAAACCCTAAACCTAACCGTAACCCTAACCCAAACCCTAAGATAAACCTAACCCTAACCCTAATCCTAACCTTAACCCTAACCCAAAAAATAACCCTAACACTAACCCAAACCCTAACCTTAACCCTAACCCTAACCCTAACCCAAACCCTAACCCTAACCCAAAACCTAAACCTAACCCTAACCAAACACTAAAACAAACCCTAACCCTAACCCTAACCCTATTCCTAACCCTAACCCTAACATTATCCTTAACCCAAACAATAAACCTAACCATAACCCTAAACCCTAACCCTAACCCTAATCCTAACCCTCACGCTAACCCTAAAACTAGCCCGTACCCAAACCCTAACCCTAACACTAACCCTAAACCAAAACCTAAACCTAAACCTAAACCTAACCCTAAACCAAACCCTAACCCTAACCCTATCCTTAACCCAAACCCTAACCCTAACCCTAATCCTAAACCTAACCCTAATCCTAACCCTAACCCTAACCCTAAACCTAACCCAAAACCAAACCCTAAACTTAAGCCTAATCGTAAGCCTAACACTAACCCTAACCCTAACCCAAACCCTAAACTTAACACTAACTCTAAACCTAGCACTAACCCAAATCAAAACCTAAACCTAACCCTAACCTTAACCCAAACCCTAACCCAAACCCTAACCCTAACCCTAATCATAACCCTAACCGTAACCCTAACGCTAACCGTTACCCAAACCCTAACCCTAATCTTAACCCTAATCCTAAACCTATTCCTAACCCTAACCCAAACCCAACTCCTAACCCTAAGCCTAACCCTAACCCTAACCCTAACCCTAACCAAAACACTAACCCTAAACCTAACCCTAACCCTAACCCAAACCCTAACAGTAAACCTAACCCTAACCCTAATCCAAACCCTAACCCTAACCCAGAAACTAACCCTAACCCTAACCCAAACCCTAACCCTAACCCTAACCCTAACCCTAACCCAACACCTAACCCTAAACCTAACCCTAACCCAAACCCTAACCCTAACCCTAAACCTCACCCTAACTCTAACCCTAATCCTAAACCTAACCCTAACACTAACCCTAACCCTAAACCTAACCCAAAACCAAACCCTAAACTTAAGCCTAATCGTAAGCCTAACACTAACCCTAACCCTAACCCAAACCCTAAACTTAACACTAACTCTAAACCTATCACTAACCAAAATCAAAACCTAAATCTAACCCTAACCTTATCCCAAACACTAAAACAAACCCTAACCCTAACCCTAACCCTAACATTAACCTTAACCCAAACAATAAACCTAAACATAACCCTAAACCCTAACCTTAACCCTAACCCTAACCTTAACCCTCACGCTAACCCTAAACTTAGGCCGTACCCAAACCCTAACCCTAACACTAAACCTAAACCAAAACTAAACCTAATCCTAAACCTAACCCTAAACCAAACCCTAACCCTAACCCTATCCTTAACTCAAACCCTAACCCTAACCCTAATCCTAAACCTAACCCTAACCCTAACCCTAACCCTAACCCTAACCCTAAACCTAACCCAAAACCAAACCCTAAACTTAAGCCTAAACGTAAGCCTAACACTAACCCTAACCCTAACCCAAACCCTAAACTTAACACTAACTCTAAACCTAGCACTAACCCAAATCAAAACCTAAACCTAACCCTAACCTTAACCCAAACTCTAACCCAAACCCTAAACCTAATCCTAATCCTAACCCTAACCGTAACCCTAACGCTAACCCTTACACAAACCCTAACCCTAATCCTAACCCTCATCCTAAACCTATTCCTAACGCTAACCCAAACCCAAACACTAACCCTAACCCCAAACATTAATCCAAATCCTAAACAAAACCCTAACCCAAACCCAAACCCTAACCCTAACCCTAACCCTAACCCTAACCCAAACGCTAACCCTAACGATAACCCTAACCCAAACCCTAACCCTAACCCTAACCCTATTCCTAACCCGAACCCAAACCCTAACCCTAACCCAAACCCTAACCCTAAACCTAACCCTAACCCTAACCCAAACCCTAACCCTAAACTTAACCCTAACCCTAACATTAACGCTAATGCTAAACCTCAACCTAACTCAAACTCAAACCCTAACCCTAAGCCTAACCCTAACCCAACCTCTAATCCTAACCCGAACCATAACCCTAACCATACCGGAACCCCTAACAATAACCCTAAACCTAACCCGAACCCAATCCCAAGCCTTAACCCTAACCCTAACCCTAACCCTAACCCTAACCCTAACCCTAACCCTAAACTTAACTCAAACCCTAAACCTAACCCTAACCCTAACCCAAACCCTAACACTAAACCTAACCCTAACCCTAACCCTATCCCAAACCCTAACACTAAACCTAACCCTAACCCTAATCCTAACCCTAACCCTAACCCAAAAACTAACCCTAACCCTAACCCAAACCCTAACCTTAACCCTAACATTAACCCTAACCCAAACCCTAACCCTAACCCTAACCCTAACCCAAAACCTAAACCTAACCCTAACCCAAACCCTAAAACAAACCCTAAACCTAACCCTAACCCTATTCCTAACCCTAACCCTAACATTACACTTACCCCAAACAATAAACCTAACCACAACACTAAACCCTAACCCTAACCCTAACCCTAACCCTAACCCTAACCCTCATGCTAATCCTAAACCTAGCCCTTAGCCAAACCCTAAACGTAACACTAAACCTAAACCAAAACTAAACCTAATACTAAACCTAACCCTAAATCAAACCCTAACCCTAAAACTATCCTTAACCCAAACCCTAACCCTAACCCTAATCCTAAACCTAACCCTAACCCTAAACCTAACCCTAACCCTAACCCAAAACCAAACCCTAAACTTAAGCTTAATCATAACCCTAACACTAACCCTAAACCAAACCCTAAACTTAACACTAACTCTAACCCTAACACTAACCCTAACCCTAACACTAACCCAAACCATAACCCTAACCCTAACGCAAACCAAACCATAACCCTAACTCTAATCCTAACCCTAACCCTAACCCAAACCCTAAACCTAACCCTAATCCTAACCCTAACCCTAACCGTAATCCTAACCCTAACCCTAACCCTAACCCTAACCCTAAACATAAACCTAACTCAAAGCCTAAAATTAACCCTAAACCTAACCCAAACCCTAACCCTAAACCTAAGCCTAACCCTAATCCTAACCCTAAACCTAACCCAAAAACTTACCCTAACCCTAACTCAAACCCTAACCTTAACCCTAACCATAACCTTAACGAAAACCTAACCTTAACCCTAACCCTAACCCAAAACCTAAACCTAACCCTTACCCAAACCCTAAACCAAACCCTAACCCTAATCCTAAACCTAACCCTATTCCTAACCCTAACCCTAACCCTAACCTTAACCCAAACAATAACCCTAACCCTAACCCTTAACCCTAACCCTAACCCTAACCCTAACCCTAACCCTAACCCTGACTCAAAGCCCTAACCATAACCCTAACTCTAACCCGAACAAAAACCCTAACCCTAACCCTAAACCTAAGCCAAAACCTAAACCTAACACTAACCCTAAATCCTAACCCTAACCCTGACCCTAACCCTAAACCTAACCCAAACACAAAGCCTAAACTTAACCCTAATCGTAACCTTAATACTAACCCTAAACCTAACCCAAACCCTAACCCTAACACTATCCTTAACCCTAACACTAACCCAAACCATAACAATAACCCAAACCCAAACCAAAACCCTAACCCTAAATCTAATCCTAACCCTAACCCTAACCCAAACCCTTAACCTAACCCTAATCCTAACCCTAAACCTAACACTAATTCTAACCTTAACCCTAACCCTAACCCAAACCCAACCCCTAACCCTAACCCTAACCCTAACCCAAAACCTAACCCTAACCCTAACTCAAACCCTAAACCTAACCCTAACCCTCACCCAAACCCTAACCCTAAACCTAACCCTAAACCTAATCCTAACCCTAACCCTAACCCAAAAACTAACCTGACTCTAACCCAAACCCTAACCCTAAACCTAACCCTAACCCAAACCCTAACACTAAACCAAAACCTAAACCTAACCCTAACCCTAACCCTAACCCAAACCATAACCCTAACCCTAACCTTAACCTTAATGCTAACCCTAAACCTAACTCAAACTCAAAGGCTAACCGTAACCCTAACCCAAACCCTAACCCTAACCCTAACCTAACCCACATTCAAACCCTAACCATAACCATAACTCTAACCCGAAACTAAACCCTTACCCTAACCCTAAACCTAACCCAAAACTAAACCTTACCATAAACCTAACCCTAACCCAAACCCTAACCCTAACCCTAACCCTAACCCTAACTCTAACGCTAACCCAAACCCTAAACCTAACCATTATCCTAACCCTAACCCTAACCCTAATCCTAACCCTAACCCTAACCCTAACCCTAACCCTAACACTAACCCAAACCCTAAACCTAAACCTAATCCTAACCCTAACCCTAACCCTAATCCTAACCCTTACCCTAACCCTAAATCTAACCCGAACCCTACACCTAATCCTAACCCTAACCATAACCCTAACCCGAACACAACACATAACCCTAACACTAAACCTAACCCAAACCCAAATCCTTACCCTAAACCTGAACCTAACGTTAACCCAAACCCAAACCCTAACCCTAACCCCAAACATTAACCCAAATACTAAACATAACCCTAACAAAGACCCAAAACCTAAACCTAACCCTAACCCAAACGCTAACCCTAACGCTATCCCTAACCCAAACCCTAACCCTAACCCTAACCCTGACCCTATTCCTAACCCTAACCCTAACCCAAACCCTAACCCTAACACTAACCCTAACCCAAACCCTAACCCTAACACTAAACCTAAACCAAAACCTAAACCTAATCCTAAACCTAACCCTAAACCAAAGCCTAACCCTAACCCTATTCTTAACCCAAACCCTAACCCTAACCCTAATCCTAAACCTAACCCTAACCCTAAACCTAACCCTAAACCAAACCCTAACCCAAACCCTATCCTTAACCCAAACCCTAACCCGAACCCTAATCCTAAACCTAACCCTAATCCTAACCCTAACCCTAACCCTAAACCTAACCCAAAACCAAACCCTAAACTTAAGCCTAATCGTAAGCCTAACACTAACCCTAACCCTAACCCAAACCCTAAACTTAACACTAACTCTAAACCTAGCACTAACCCAAATCAAAACCTAAACCTAACCCTAACCTTAACCCAAACCCTAACCCTAACCCTAATCCTAACCCTAACCGTAACCCTAACGCTAACCGTTACCCAAACCCTAACCCTAATCTTAACCCTAATCCTAAACCTATTCCTAACCCTAACCCCAACCCAACTCCTAACCCTAAGCCTAACCCTAACCCTAACCCTAACCCTAACCAAAACACTAACCCTAAACCTAACCCTAACCCTAACCCAAACCCTAACAGTAAACCTAACCCTAACCCTAATCCAAACCCTAACCCTAACCCAGAAACTAACCCTAACCCTAACCCAAACCCTAACCCTAACCCTAACCCTAACCCAAACCCTAACCCTAACCCTAAACCTAACCCTAACTCTAACCCTAATCCTAAACCTAACCCTAACACTAACCCTAACCCTAAACCTAACCCAAAACCAAACCCTAAACTTAAGCCTAATCGTAAGCCTAACACTAACCCTAACCCTAACCCAAACCCTAAACTTAACACTAACTCTAAACGTATCACTAACCCAAATCAAAACCTAAATCTAACCCTAACCTTATCCCAAACACTAAAACAAACCCTAACCCTAACCCTAACCCTAACATTAACCTTAACCCAAACAATAAACCTAAACATAACCCTAAACCCTAAACTTAACCCTAACCCTAACCTTAACCCTCACGCTAACCCTAAACTTAGGCCGTACCCAAACCCTAACCCTAACACTAAACCTAAACCAAAACTAAACCTAATCCTAAACCTAACCCTAAACCAAACCCTAACCCTAACCCTATCCTTAACTCAAACCCTAACCCTAACCCTAATCCTAAACCTAACCCTAACCCTAACCCTAACCCTAACCCTAAACCTAACCCAAAACCAAACCCTAAACTTAAGCCTAAACGTAAGCCTAACACTAACCCTAACCCTAACCGAAACCCTAAACTTAACACTAACTCTAAACCTACCACTAACCCAAATCAAAACCTAAACCTAACCCTAACCTTAACCCAAACTCTAACCCAAACCCTAAACCTAATCCTAATCCTAACCCTAACCGTAACCCTAACGCTAACCCTAACACAAACCCTAACCCTAATCCTAACACTCATCCTAAACCTATTCCTAACCCTAACCCAAACCCAAACACTAACCCTAACCCCAAACATTAATCCAAATCCTAAACATAACCCTAACCCAAACCCAAACCCTAACCCTAACCCTAACCCTAACCCAAACGCTAACCCTAACGATAACCCTAACCCAAACCCTAACCCTAACCCTAACCCTATTCCTAACCCTAACCCTAACCCTAAACCAAACCCTAACCCTAAACCTAACCCTAACCCTAACCCAAACCCTAACCCTAAACTTAACCCTAACCCTAACATTAACGCTCATTCTAACCCTAAACCTAACTCAAACTCAAACCCTAACCCTAAGCCTAACCCTAACCCAACCCCTAATCCTAACCCGAACCATAAGCCTAACCATAACGGAACCCCTAACAATAACCCTAAACCTAACCCGAACAAAATCCCAAGCCTTAACTCTTACCCTAACCCTAACCCTTACCCTAACACTAACCCTAACCCTAAACTGAACTCAAACCCTAAACCTAACCCTAACCCTAACCCAAACCCTAACACTAAACCTAACCCTAACCCTAACCCTATCCCAAACCCTAACACTAAACCTAACCCTAACACTAATCCTAACCCTAACCCTAACCCAAAAACTAACCCTAACCCTAACCCAAACCCTAACCTTAACCCTAACATTAACCCTAACCCAAACCCTAACCCTAACCCTAACCCTAACCCAAAACCTAAACCTAACCCTAACCCAAACCCTAAAACAAACCCTAAACCTAACCCTAACCCTATTCCTAACCCTAACCCTAACATTACACTTACCCCAAACAATAAACCTAACCACAACACTAAACCCTAACCCTAACCCTAACCCTAACCCTAACCCTAACCCTCATGCTAATCCTAAACCTAGCCCTTAGCCAAACCCTAAAAGTAACACTAAACCTAAACCAAAACCTAAACCTAATACTAAACCTAACCCTAAATCAAACCCTAACCCTAAAACTATCCTTAACCCAAACCCTAACCCTAACCCTAATCCTAAACCTAACCCTAACCCTAAACCTAACCCTAACCCTAACCCAAAACCAAACCCTAAACTTAAGCTTAATCATAACCCTAACACTAACCCTAAACCAAACCCTAAACTTAACACTAACTCTAACCCTAACACTAACCCTAACCCTCACACTAACCCAAACCATAACCCTAACCCTAACGCAAACCAAACCATAACCCTAACTCTAATCCTAACCCTAACCCTAACCGTAATCCTAACCCTAACCCTAACCCTAACCCAAACCCTAAACCTAACCCTAATCCTAAACCTAACCCTAACCGTAATCCTAACCCTAACCCTAACCCTAACCCAAACCCTAAACCTAACCCTAACCCTAACCTAACCCTAATCCTAACCCAAACCCTAACCCTAACCCTAACCCTAACCCTAACCCTAACCCTAAACATAAACCTAAATCAAAGCCTAACCTTAACCCTAAACCTAACCCAAACCCTAACCCTAAACCTAAGCCTAACCCTAATCCTAACCCTAAACCTAACCCAAAAACTTACCCTAACCCTAACTCAAACCCTAACCTTAACCCTAACCATAACCTTAACGAAAACCTAACCTTAACCCTAACCCTAACCCAAAACCTAAACCTAACCCTTACCCAAACCCTAAACCAAACCCTAACCCTAATCCTAAACCTAACCCTATTCCTAACCCTAACCCTAACCCTAACCTTAACCCAAACAATAACCCTAACCCCAACCCTAAACCCTAACCCTAACCCTAACCCCAACCCGAACCCTGACTCAAAGGCCTAACCATAACCCTAACTCTAACCCGAGCAAAAACCCTAACCCTAGCCCTAGACCTAAGCCAAAACCTAAACCTAGCACTAGCCCTAGATCGTGACCCTAACCCTGACCCTGACCCTAAACCTAACCCAAACACAAAGCCTAAACTTAACCCTAATCGTAACCTTAATACTAACCCTAAACCTAACCCAAACCCTAACCCTAACACTATCCTTAACCCTAACACTAACACAAACCATAACACTAACCCACACCCAAACCAAAACCCTAACCCTAACTCTAATCCTAACCCTAACCCTAACCCAAACCCTAAACCTAACCCTAATCCTAACCCTAAACCTAACACTAATCCTAACCTTAACCCTAACCCTAACCCAAACCCAACCCCTAACCCTAACCCTAACCCTAACCCAAAACCTAACCCTAACCCTAACTCAAACCCTAAACCTAACCCTAACCCTCACCCAAACCCTAACCCTAAACCTAACCCTAAACCTAATCCTAACCCTAACCCTAACCCAAAAACTAACCCTGACTCTAACCCAAACCCTAACCCTAACCCTAACCCTAACCCAAACCCTAACACTAACCCAAAACCTAAACCTAACCCTAACCCTAACCCTAACCCAAACCATAACCCTAACCCTAACCTTAACCTTAATGCTACCCCTAAGGCTAACCCAAAGTCAAAGGCTAACCGTAACCCTAACCCCCACCCTAGCCCTAACACTAACCTAACCCACATTCAAAACCTAACAATAACCATAACTCTAACCCGAACCTAAACCCTTACCCTAACCCTAAACCTAATCCAAAACTAAACCTAACCATAAACCTAACACTTACCCAAACCCTAACCCTAACCCTAACCCTAACCCTAACTCTAACGCTAACCCAAACCCTAAACCTAACCATTATCCTAACCCTAACCCTAACCCTAATCCTAACCCTAACCCTAACCCTAACCCTAACCCTAACCCTAACCCAAACTCTAAACCTAAACCTAATCCTAACCCTAACCCTAAACCTAATCCTAACCCTTACCCTAACCCTAAATCTAACCCGAACCCTACACCTAATCCTAACCCTAACCATAACCCTAACCCGAACACAACACATAACCCTAACACTAACCCTAACCCAAACCCAAATCCTTACCCTAAACCTGAACCTAACGTTAACCCAAACCCAAACCCTAACCTTAACCCCAAACATTAACCCAAACACTAAACATAACCCTAAGAAAGACCCAAACCCTAAACCTAACCCTAACCCAAACGCTAAACCTAACGCTATCCCTAACCCAAACCCTAATCCTAACCCTAACCCTAAACCTATTCCTAACCCTAACCCTAACCCAAACCCTAACCCTAACACTAACCCTAACTCAAACCCTAACCCTAACACTAAACCTAAAACAAAACCTAAACCTAATCCTAAACCTAACCCTAAACCAAAGCCTAACCCTAACCCTATTCTTAACCCAAACCCTAACCCTAACCCTAATCCTAAACCTAACCCTAACCCTAAACCTAACCCAAAACCAAACCCAAGAACTAACCCTAACCCTAACCCAAACCCTAACCCTAAACCTTACCCTAACCCTAATCCTAACCCTAACCCGAACCCAAAAACTAACCCTGACCCTAACCCAAACCCTAACACTAACCCTAACCCTAACCCTAACCCAAACCCTAATCCTAACCGAAAACCTAACCCTAACCCTAACCCTAACCCAAACTATAACCCTAACCCTAACCTTAACCCTAATGTTACACTAAATCTAACTCAAAATCAAAGGCTAACCGTAACCCTAACCCTAACCCAAACACTAACCCTAACTCTAACCTAACTATAATTCAAACCCTTACCATAACCCTAACTCTAACCCGAACCTAAACCCTTACCCTAACCCTAAACCTAAGCCAAAACTAAACCTAACCCTAACCCTAACCCTAACGCAAACCCTAACCCTAACCCTAAACCTAACCCTAATTTTAACGCTAACCCAAACCCTAAACCTAACCCTAATCCTAACACTAACCCTAACCCTAATCATAACCCTAACCCTAACCCTAACCCTAACCCAAACCCTAAACCTAAACCTAATCCTAACCCTAACAATAACCCTAATCCTAACACTTACCATAACCCTAACCCTAAACCGAACCGAACACCTAATCCTAACCCTAACCATAACCCTAACCCGAACACAACCCATAACCCTAACCCTAACCCTAACCCAAACCAAAATCCTAACCCTAAACCTAAACCTAAGCTTATCCCAAACACAAACCTTAACCCTAACCCCAAACATTAACCCAAACCCTAAACCTAACCCTAACCCTAACCCATACCCAAACCCTAACCCTAACCCTAACCCTAACCCAAACCATAACCCTAACCCTAACATTAACGCTATTGCTAACCCTAAACCTAACTCAAACTCAAACCCTAACCCTAAGCCTAACCCTAACCCAACCCCTAATCCTAACCCTAACCCTAACCCTAACCCGAACCCAACCCCTAACCCTAACCCTAACCCTAACCAGAAAACAAACCCAAGCCTTAACCCTAAACCTAACCCTAACGCAAACCCTACCCCTAACCCTACCCCTAACCCTAACTCAAACCCTAAACCTAACCCTAACCCTAACCCAAACCCTAACATAAACCTAACCCTAACCCTAATCCTAACCTTAATCCTAACCCAAAAAATAACCCTAACACTAACCCAAACCCTAACCTTAACCCTAACCCTAACCCTAACCCAAACCCTAACCCAAACCCAAAACCTAAACCTAACCCTAACCCAAACACTAAAACAAACCCTAACACTAACCCTAACCCTATTCCTAACCCTAACCCTAACATTAACCTTAACCCAAACAATAAACCTAACCATAACCCTAAACCCTAACCCTAACCCTAACCCTAACCCTCACGCTAACCCTAAACCTAGCCCGTACCCAAACCCTAACCCTAACACTAACCCTAAACCAAAACCTAAACCTAATCCTAAACCTAACCCAAAACCAAACCCTAACCCTAACCCTATCCTTAACGCAAACCCTAACCTTAACCCTAATCCTAAACCTAACCCTAATCCTAACCCTAACCCTAACCCTAAACCTAACCCAAAACCAAACCCTAAACTTAAGCCTAATCGTAAGCCTAACACTAACCCTAACCCTAACCCAAACCCTAAACTTAACACTAACTCTAAACCTAGCACTAACCCAAATCAAAACCTAAACCTAACCCTAACCTTAACCGAAACCCTAACCCAAACCCTAAACCTAACCCTAATCCTAACCCTAACCGTAACCCTAAAGCTAACTCTAACCCAAACCCTAACCCTAATCTTAACCCTAATCCTAAACCTTTTCCTAACCCTAACCCAAACCCAACCCCTAACCCTAACCCTAACCCAAACACTAACCCTAAACCTAACCCTAACCCTAACCCAAAACCTAAAACTAAACCTAACCCTAACCCTAATCCTAAAACTAACCCTAACCCAGAAACTAACCCTAACCCTAACCCAAAACCTAACCCTAACCCTAACTCTAACCCTAACCCTAACCTTAACCCAAAACCTAACCCTAACAAAAACCCAAACCGTAACCCTAACCCTAAACCTAACCCTAACTCTAACCCTATTCCTAACTCTAACCCTAACCCAAACCCTATCCCTAACCCTAACCCTAATCCTAACCCTAACCCTAACCGTAATCCTAACCCTAACCCTAACCCTAACCCTAACCCTAAACATAAACCTAACTCAAAGCCTAACCTTAACCCTAAACCTAACCCAAACCCTAACCCTAAACCTAAGCCTAACCCTAATCCTAACCCTAAACCTAACCCAAAAACTTACCCTAACCCTAACTCAAACCCTAACCTTAACCCTAACCATAACCTTAACGAAAACCTAACCTTAACCCTAACCCTAACCCAAAACCTAAACCTAACCCTTACCCAAACCCTAAACCAAACCCTAACCCTAATCCTAAACCTAACCCTATTCCTAACCCTAACCCTAACCCTAACCTTAACCCAAACAATAACCCTAACCCTAACCCTAAACCCTAACCCTAACCCTAACCCTAACCCTAACCCTGACTCAAAGCCCTAACCATAACCCTAACTCTAACCCGAACA
This sequence comes from Eospalax fontanierii, assembly GCA_035773235.1. Classification (NCBI taxonomy): domain Eukaryota; kingdom Metazoa; phylum Chordata; class Mammalia; order Rodentia; family Spalacidae; genus Eospalax; species Eospalax fontanierii. Next base: position 48,791,499 of record CM069549.1, on the reverse strand, counting down.
AAAACCCTAACCCTAACCCTAAACCTAAGCCAAAACCTAAACCTAACACTAACCCTAAATCGTAACCCTAACCCTGACCCTAACCCTAAACCTAACCCAAACACAAAGCCTAAACTTAACCCTAATCGTAACCTTAATACTAACCCTAAACCTAACCCAAACCCTAACACTAACACTATCCTTAACCCTAACACTAACCCAAACCATAACACTAACCCAAACCCAAACCAAAACCCTAACCCTAACTCTAATCCTAACCCTAACCCTAACCCAAACCCTAAACCTAACCCTAATCCTAACCCTAAACCTAACACTAATCCTAACCTTAACCCTAACCCTAACCCAAACCCAACCCCTAACCCTAACCCTAACCCTAACCCAAATCTAACCCTAACCCTAACTCAAACCCTAAACCTAACCCTAACCCTCACCCAAACCCTAAACCTAATCCTAACCCTAACCCTAACCCAAAAACTAACCTGACTCTAACCCAAACCCTAACCCTAACCCTAACCCTAACCCAAACCCTAACATAAACCTAACCCTAACCCTAATCCTAACCTTAATCCTAACCCAAAAAATAACCCTAACACTAACCCAAACCCTAACCTTAACCCTAACCCTAACCCTAACCCAAACCCTAACCCAAACCCAAAACCTAAACCTAACCCTAACCCTAACCCTAACCCAAACCATAACCCTAACCCTAACCTTAACCTTAATGCTATCCCTAAACCTAACTCAAACTCAAAGGCTATCCGAAACCCTAACCCCAACCCTAACCCGAACCCTAACCTAACCCACATTCAAACCCTAACAAAAACCATAACACTAACCCGAACCTAAACCCTTACCCTAACCCTAAACCTAACCCAAAACTAAACCTAACAATAAACCTAACCCTAACCCAAACCCTAACCCTAACCCTAACCCTAACCCTAACTCTAAAGCTAACCCAAACCCTAAACCTTACCATTATCCTAACCCTAACCCTAACCCTAATCCTAACCCTAACCCTAACCCTAACCCTAACCCTAACCCTAACCCAAACCCTAAACCTAAACCTAATCCTAACCCTAACCCTAACCCTAATCCTAACCCTTACCCTAACCCTAAATCTAACCCGAACCCTACACCTAATCCTAACCCTAACCATAACCCTTACCCGAACACAACACATAACACTAACACTAACCCTAACCCAAACCCAAATCCTTACCCTAAACCTAAACCTAACCTTAACCCAAACCCAAACCCTAACCCTAACCCCAAACATTAACCCAAACCCTAAACATAACCCTAACCCAAACCCAAACCCTAAACCGAACCCTAAACCAAACGCTAACCCTAACGCTAACCCTAACCCAAACCCTAACCCTAACCCTAACCCTAACCCTAACCCCAAATATTAACCCAAACACTAAACATAACCCTAACAAAGACCCAAACCCTAAACCTAACCCTAACCCAAACGCTAACCCTAACGCTATCCCTAACCCAAACCCTAACCCTAACCCTAACCCTGACCCTATTCCTAACCCTAACCCTAACCCAAACCCTAACCCTAACACTAACCCTAACCCAAACCCTAACCCTAACACTAAACCTAAACCAAAACCTAAACCTAATCCTAAACCTAACCCTAAACCAAAGCCTAACCCTAACCCTATTCTTAACCCAAACCCTAACCCTAACCCTAATCCTAAACCTAAACCTAACCCTAAACCTAACCCAAAACCAAACCCAAGAACTAACCCTAACCAAAACCCTAACCCTCACCCTAATCCTAAACCTAACCCTAATCCTAACCCTAACCCTAACCCTAAACCTAACCCAAAACCAAACCCTAAACTTAAGCCTAATCGTAAGCCTAACACTAACCCTAACCCTAACCCAAACCCTAAACTTAACACTAACTCTAAACCTAGCACTAACCCTAATCATAACCTTAACCTAACCCTAACCTTAACCCAAACCCTAACCAAAACCCTAACCCTAACCCTATGCCTAACCCTAACCGTAACCCTAACGCTAACCGTTACCCAAACCCTAACCCTAATCTTAACCCTAATCCTAAACCTATTCCTAACCCTAACCCAAACCCAACTCCTAACCCTAAGCCTAAGCCTAACCCTAACCCTAACCCTAACCCTAACCCTAACCCAAACACTAACCCTAAACCTAACCCTAACCCTAACCCAAACCCTAACAGTAAACCTAACCCTAACCCTAATCCTAACCCTAACCCTAACCCAGAAACTAACCCTAACCCTAACCCAAACCCTAACCCTAACCCTAACCCTAACCCTAACCCAACACCTAACCCTAAACCTAACCCTAACCCAAACCCTAACCCTAACCCTAAACCTAACCCTAACTCTAACCCTAATCCTTACCCTAACCCTAACCATAACCCTAACCCTACACCTAACCCAAAACCAAACCCTAAACTTAAGCCTAATCGTAAGCCTAACACTAACCCTAACCCTAACCCAAACCCTAAACTTAACACTAACTCTAAACCTATCACTAACCCAAATCAAAACCTAAACCTAACCCTAACCTTATCCCAAACACTAAAACAAACCCTAACCCTAACCCTAACCCTAACATTAACCTTAACCCAAACAATAAACCTAAACATAACCCTAAACCCTAACCTTAACCCTAACCCTAACCTTAACCCTCACGCTAACCCTAAACTTAGGCCGTACCCAAACCCTAACCCTAACACTAAACCTAAACCAAAACTAAACCTAATCCTAAACCTAACCCTAAACCAAACCCTAACCCTAACCCTATCCTTAACTCAAACCCTAACCCTAACCCTAATCCTAAACCTAACCCTAACCCTAACCCTAACCCTAACCCTAAACCTAACCCAAAACCAAACCCTAAACTTAAGCCTAAACGTAAGCCTAACACTAACCCTAACCCTAACCCAAACCCTAAACTTAACACTAACTCTAAACCTAGCACTAACCCAAATCAAAACCTAAACCTAACCCTAACCTTAACCCAAACTCTAACCCAAACCCTAAACCTAATCCTAATCCTAACCCTAACCGTAACCCTAACGCTAACCCTAACACAAACCCTAACCCTAACCCTAACCCTAACCCTAACCCTAACCCAAACCCTAACCCTAACCCTAACCCTAACCCTAACCCCAAATATTAACCCAAACACTAAACATAACCCTAACAAAGACCCAAACCCTAAACCTAACCCTAACCCAAACGCTAACCCTAACGCTATCCCTAACCCAAACCCTAACCCTAACCCTAACCCTGACCCTATTCCTAACCCTAACCCTAACCCTGACCCTATTCCTAACCCTAACCCTAACCCAAACCCTAACCCTAACACTAACCCTAACCCAAACCCTAACCCTAACACTAAACCTAAACCAAAACCTAAACCTAATCCTAAACCTAACCCTAAACCAAAGCCTAACCCTAACCCTATTCTTAACCCAAACCCTAACCCTAACCCTAATCCTAAACCTAAACCTAACCCTAAACCTAACCCAAAACCAAACCCAAGAACTAACCCTAACCAAAACCCTAACCCTCACCCTAATCCTAAACCTAACCCTAATCCTAACCCTAACCCTAACCCTAAACCTAACCCAAAACCAAACCCTAAACTTAAGCCTAATCGTAAGCCTAACACTAACCCTAACCCTAACCCAAACCCTAAACTTAACACTAACTCTAAACCTAGCACTAACCCAAATCAAAACCTAAACCTAACCCTAACCTTAACCCAAACCCTAACCCAAACCCTAACCCTAACCCTAATCCTAACCCTAACCGTAACCCTAACGCTAACCGTTACCCAAACCCTAACCCTAATCTTAACCCTAATCCTAAACCTATTCCTAACCCTAACCCAAACCCAACTCCTAACCCTAAGCCTAAGCCTAACCCTAACCCTAACCCTAACCCTAACCCAAACACTAACCCTAAACCTAACCCTAACCCTAACCCAAATCCTAACAGTAAACCTAACCCTAACCCTAATCCTAACCCTAACCCTAACCCAGAAACTAACCCTAACCCTAACCCAAACCCTAACCCTAACCCTAACCCTAACCCTAACCCAACACCTAACCCTAAACCTAACCCTAACCCAAACCCTAACCCTAACCCTAAACCTAACCCTAACTCTAACCCTAATCCTAAACCTAACCCTAACACTAACCCTAACCCTAAACCTAACCCAAAACCAAACCCTAAACTTAAGCCTAATCGTAAGCCTAACACTAACCCTAACCCTAACCCAAACCCTAAACTTAACACTAACTCTAAACCTATCACTAACCCAAATCAAAACCTAAATCTAACCCTAACCTTATCCCAAACACTAAAACAAACCCTAACCCTAACCCTAACCCTAACATTAACCTTAACCCAAACAATAAACCTAAACATAACCCTAAACCCTAACCTTAACCCTAACCCTAACCTTAACCCTCACGCTAACCCTAAACTTAGGCCGTACCCAAACCCTAACCCTAACACTAAACCTAAACCAAAACTAAACCTAATCCTAAACCTAACCCTAAACCAAACCCTAACCCTAACCCTATCCTTAACTCAAACCCTAACCCTAACCCTAATCCTAAACCTAACCCTAATCCTAACCCTAACCCTAACCCTAAACCTAACCCAAAACCAAACCCTAAACTTAAGCCTAAACGTAAGCCTAACACTAACCCTAACCCTAACCCAAACCCTAAACTTAACACTAACTCTAAACCTAGCACTAACCCAAATCAAAACCTAAACCTAACCCTAACCTTAACCCAAACTCTAACCCAAACCCTAAACCTAATCCTAATCCTAACCCTAACCGTAACCCTAACGCTAACCCTAACACAAACCCTAACCCTAATCCTAACCCTCATCCTAAAACTATTCCTAACCCTAACCCAAACCCAAACACTAACCCTAACCCCAAATATTAATCCAAATCCTAAACATAACCCTAACCCAAACCCTAACCCTAACCCTAACCCTAACCCAAACGCTAACCCTAACGATAACCCTAACCCAAACCCTAACCCTAACCCTAACCCTATTCCTAACCCTAACCCTAACCCTAACCCAAACCCTAACCCTAAACCTAACCCTAAACCTAACCCAAACCCTAACCCTAAACTTAACCCTAACCCTAACATTAACGTTATGGCTAACCCTAAACCTAACTCAAACTCAAACCCTAACCCTAAGCCTAACCCTAACCCAACCCCTAATCCTAACCCGAACCATAACCCTAACCATAACGGAACCCCTAACAATAACCCTAAACCTAACCCGATCCCAATCCCAAGCCTTAACCCTAACCCTAACCCTAACCCTAACCCTAACCCTAACCCTAACCCTAAACTTAACTCAAACCCTAAACCTAACCCTAACCCTAACCCAAACCCTAACACTAAACCTAACCCTAACCCTAACCCTATCCCAAACCCTAACACTAAACCTAACCCTAACACTAATCCTAACCCTAACCCTAACCCAAAAACTAACCCTAACCCTAACCCAAACCCTAACCTTAACCCTAACATTAACCCTAACCCAAACCCTAACCCTAACCCTAACCCTAACCCAAAACCTAAACCTAACCCTAACCCAAACCCTAAAACAAACCCTAAACCTAACCCTAACCCTATTCCTAACCCTAACCCTAACATTACACTTACCCCAAACAATAAACCTAACCACAACACTAAACCCTAACCCTAACCCTAACCCTAACCCTAACCCTAACCCTCATGCTAATCCTAAACCTAGCCCTTAGCCAAACCCTAAACGTAACACTAAACCTAAACCAAAACCTAAACCTAATACTAAACCTAACCCTAAATCAAACCCTAACCCTAAAACTATCCTTAACCCAAACCCTAACCCTAACCCTAATCCTAAACCTAACCCTAACCCTAAACCTAACCCTAACCCTAACCCAAAACCAAACCCTAAACTTTAGCTTAATCATAACCCTAACACTAACCCTAAACCAAAACCTAAACTTAACACTAACTCTAACCCTAACACTAACCCTAACCCTAACACTAACCCAAACCATAACCCTAACCCTAACGCAAACCAAACCATAACCCTAACTCTAATCCTAACCCTAACCCTAACCGTAATCCTAACCCTAACCCTAACCCTAACCCAAACCCTAAACCTAACCCTAATCCTAACCCTAACCGTAACCGTAATCCTAACCCTAACCCTAACCCTAACCCTAACCCTAAACATAAACCTAAATCAAAGCCTAACCTTAACCCTAAACCTAACCCAAACCCTAACCCTAAACCTAAGCCTAACCCTAATCCTAACCCTAAACCTAACCCAAAAACTTACCCTAACCCTAACTCAAACCCTAACCTTAACCCTAACCATAACCTTAACGAAAACCTAACCTTAACCCTAACCCTAACCCAAAACCTAAACCTAACCCTTACCCAAACCCTAAACCAAACCCTAACCCTAATCCTAAACCTAACCCTATTCCTAACCCTAACCCTAACCCTAACCTTAACCCAAACAATAACCCTAACCCTAACCCTAAACCCTAACCCTAACCCTAACCCTAACCCTAACCCTGACTCAAAGCCCTAACCATAACCCTAACTCTAACCCGAACAAAAACCCTAACCCTAACCCTAAACCTAAGCCAAAACCTAAACCTAACACTAACCCTAAATCGTAACCCTAACCCTGACCCTAACTCAAAACCTAACCCAAACACAAAGCCTAAACTTAACGCTAATCGTAACCTTAATACTAACCCTAAACCTAACCCAAACCCTAACCCTAACACTATCCTTAACCCTAACACTAACACAAACCATAACACTAACCCACACCCAAACCAAAACCCTAACCCTAACTCTAATCCTAACCCTAACCCTAACCCAAACCCTAAACCTAACCCTAATCCTAACCCTAAACCTAACACTAATCCTAACCTTAACCCTAACCCTAACCCAAACCCAACCCCTAACCCTAACCCTAACCCTAACCCAAAACCTAACCCTAACCCTAACTCAAACCCTAAACCTAACCCTAACCCTCACCCAAACCCTAACCCTAAACCTAACCCTAAACCTAATCCTAACCCTAACCCTAACCCAAAAACTAACCCTGACTCTAACCCAAACCCTAACCCTAACCCTAACCCTAACCCAAACCCTAACACTAACCCAAAACCTAAACCTAACCCTAACCCTAACCCTAACCCAAACCATAACCCTAACCCTAACCTTAACCTTAATGCTAACCCTAAACCTAACTCAAACTCAAAGGCTAACCGTAACCCTAACCCAAACCCTAACCCTAACACTAACCTAACCCACATTCAAACCCTAACCATAACCATAACTCTAACCCGAACCTAAACCCTTACCCTAACCCTAAACCTAACCCAAAACTAAACCTAACCATAAACCTAACACTTACCCAAACCCTAACCCTAACCCTAACCCTAACCCTAACTCTAACGCTAACCCAAACCCTAAACCTAACCATTATCCTAACCCTAACCCTAACCCTAATCCTAACCCTAACCCTAACCCTAACCATAACCCTAACCCTAACCCAAACTCTAAACCTAAACCTAATCCTAACCCTAACCCTAAACCTAATCCTAACCCTTACCCTAACCCTAAATCTAACCCGAACCCTACACCTAATCCTAACCCTAACCATAACCCTAACCCGAACACAACACATAACCCTAACACTAACCCTAACCCAAACCCAAATCCTTACCCTAAACCTGAACCTAACGTTAACCCAAACCCAAACCCTAACCTTAACCCCAAACATTAACCCAAACACTAAACATAACCCTAAGAAAGACCCAAACCCTAAACCTAACCCTAACCCAAACGCTAAACCTAACGCTATCCCTAACCCAAACCCTAACCCTAACCCTAACCCTAAACCTATTCCTAACCCTAACCCTAACCCAAACCCTAACCCTAACACTAACCCTAACTCAAACCCTAACCCTAACACTAAACCTAAAACAAAACCTAAACCTAATCCTAAACCTAACCCTAAACCAAAGCCTAACCCTAACCCTATTCTTAACCCAAACCCTAACCCTAACCCTAATCCTAAACCTAACCCTAACCCTAAACCTAACCCAAAACCAAACCCAAGAACTAACCCTAACCCTAACCCAAACCCTAACCCTAAACCTTACCCTAACCCTAATCCTAACCCTAACCCGAACCCAAAAACTAACCCTGACCCTAACCCAAACCCTAACACTAACCCTAACCCTAACCCTAACCCAAACCCTAATCCTAACCGAAAACCTAACCCTAACCCTAACCCTAACCCAAACTATAACCCTAACCCTAACCTTAACCCTAATGTTACACTAAAACTAACTCAAAAACAAAGGCTAACCGTAACCCTAACCCTAACCCAAACACTAACCCTAACTCTAACCTAACCCTAAATCAAACCCTTACCATAACCCTAACTCTAACCCGAACCTAAACCCTTACCCTAACCCTAAACCTAAGCCAAAACTAAACCTAACCCTAACCCTAACCCTAACGCAAACCCTAACCCTAACCCTAAACCTAACCCTAATTTTAACGCTAACCCAAACCCTAAACCTAACCCTAATCCTAACACTAACCCTAACCCTAATCATAACCCTAACCCTAACCCTAACCCTAACCCAAGCCCTAAACCTAAACCTAATCCTAACCCTAACAATAACCCTAATCCTAACACTTACCATAACCCTAACCCTAAACCGAACCGAACACCTAATCCTAACCCTAACCATAACCCTAACCCGAACACAACCCATAACCCTAACCCTAACCCTAACCCAAACCAAAATCCTAACCCTAAACCTAAACCTAAGCTTATCCCAAACACAAACCTTAACCCTAACCCCAAACATTAACCCAAACCCTAAACCTAACCCTAACCCTAACCCATACCCAAACCCTAACCCTAACCCTAACCCTAACCCAAACCATAACCCTAACCCTAACATTAACGCTATTGCTAACCCTAAACCTAACTCAAACTCAAACCCTAACCCTAAGCCTAACCCTAACCCAACCCCTAATCCTAACCCTAACCCTAACCCTAACGCGAACCCAACCCCTAACCCTAACCCTAACCCTAACCAGAAAACAAACCCAAGCCTTAACCCTAAACCTAACCCTAACGCAAACCCTACCCCTAACCCTACCCCTAACCCTAACTCAAACCCTAAACCTAACCCTAACCCTAACCCAAACCCTAACATAAACCTAACCCTAACCCTAATCCTAACCTTAATCCTAACCCAAAAAATAACCCTAACACTAACCCAAACCCTAACCTTAACCCTAACCCTAACCCTAACCCAAACCCTAACCCAAACCCAAAACCTAAACCTAACCCTAACCCAAACACTAAAACAAACCCTAACACTAACCCTAACCCTATTCCTAACCCTAACCCTAACCCAAACACTAAACATAACCCTAACAAAGACCCAAACCCTAAACCTAACCCTAACCCAAACGCTAAACCTAACGCTATCCCTAACCCAAACCCTAACCCTAACCCTAACCCTAACCCTATTCCTAACCCTAACCCTAACCCAAACCCTAACTCAAACCCTAACCCTAACACTAAACCTAAAACAAAACCTAAACCTAATCCTAAACCTAACCCTAAACCAAAGCCTAACCCTAACCCTATTCTTAACCCAAACCCTAACCCTAACCCTAATCCTAAACCTAACCCTAACCCTAAACCTAACCCAAAACCAAACCCAAGAACTAACCCTAACCCTAACCCAAACCCTAACCCTAAACCTTACCCTAACCCTAATCCTAACCCTAACCCGAACCCAAAAACTAACCCTGACCCTAATCCAAACCCTAACACTAAACCTAACCCTAACCCTAACCCTAACCCAAACTATAACCCTAACCCTAACCTTAACCCTAATGTTACACTAAATCTAACTCAAAATCAAAGGCTAACCGTAACCCTAACCCTAACCCAAACACTAACCCTAACTCTAACCTAACCCTAATTCAAACCCTTACCATAACCCTAACTCTAACCCGAACCTAAACCCTTACCCTAACCCTAAACCTAACCCAAAACTAAACCTAACCCTAACCCTAACCCTAACCCAAACCCTAACCCTAACCCTAAACCTAACCCTAATTTTAACGCTAACCCAAACCCTAAACCTAACCCTAATCCTAACACTAACCCTAACCCTAATCATAACCCTAACCCTAACCCTAACCCTAACCCAAACCCTAAACCTAAACCTAATCCTAACCCTAACAATAACCCTAATCCTAACACTTACCATAACCCTAACCCTAAACCGAACCAAACACCTAATCCTAACCCTAACCATAACGCTAACCCGAACACAACCCATAACCCTAACCCTAACCCTAACCCAAACCAAAATCCTAACCCTAAACCTAAACCTAAGCTTATCCCAAACACAAACCTTAACCCTAACCCCAAACATTAACCCAAACCCTAAACATAACACTAACCCAAACCCAAACCCAAACCCTAACCCTAACCCTAACCCTAACCCAAACGCTAACCATAACGCTAACCTTAACCCAAACCCAAACCCTAACCCTAACCCTAACCCTATTCCTAACCCTAACCCTAACCCTAACCCAAACACTAACCCTAAACCTAACCCTAACCCTAACCCAAAACCTAAAACTAAACCTAACCCTAACCCTAATCCTAAAACTAACCCTAACCCAGAAACTAACCCTAACCCTAACCCAAAACCTAACCCTAACCCTAACACTAACCCTAACCCAAACCCTAACCCTAAACCTAACCCTAACCCAAACCGTAACCCTAACCCTAAACCTAACCCTAACTCTAACCCTAATCCTAAACCTAACCCTAACCCTAACCCTAACCCTAAACCTAACCCAAAACCAAACCCTAAACTTAAGCCTAATCGTAAGCCTAACAGTAACCCTAACCCTAACCCAAACCCTAAACTTAACACTAACTCTAAACCTAGCACTAACCCAAATCAAAACCTAAACCTAACCCTAACCTTAACCCAAACACTAAAACAAAACCTAACCCTAACCCTAACCCTATTCCTAACCCTAACCCTAACATTAAACTTAACCCAAACAATAAACCTAACCATAACCCTAAACCCTAACCCAAACCCTAACCCTAACCCTAACCCTCACGCTAACCCTAAACCTAGCCCGTACCCAAACCCTAACCCTAACACTAAACCTAAACCAAAACCTAAACCTAATCCTAAACCTAACCCTAAACCAAACCCTAACCCTAAACCTATCCTTAACTCAAACCCTAACCCTAACCCTAATCCTAAACCTAACCCTAACCCTAACCCTAACCCTAACCCTAACCCTAAACCTAACCCAAAACCAAACCCTAAACTTAAGCCTAAACTTAAGCCTAACACTAACCCTAACCGTAACCCAAACCCTAAACTTAACACTAACTCTAAACTTAGCACTAACCCAAATCAAAACCTAAACCTAACCCTAACCTTAACCCAAAACCTAACCCAAAACCTAACCCTAATCCTAATCCTAACCCTAACCATAACCCTAACGCTAACCCTAACACAAATGCTAATCCTAATCCTAACCCTCATCCTAAACCTATTCCTAACCCTAACCCAACCCCAAACACTAACCCTAACCCCAAACATTAATTCAAACCCTAAACATAACCCTAACCCAAACCCAAACCCTAACCCTAACCCTAACCCTAACCCAAACGCTAACCCTAACGCTCACCCTAACCCAAACCCTAACCCTAACCCTAACCCAAACGCTAACCCTAACCCTAACCCTAACCCAAACCCTAACCCTAACCCTAACTCAAACCCTAAACCTAACCCTAACCCTCACCTAAACCCTAACCCTAAACCTAACCCTAAACCTAATCCTAACCCTAACCCTAACCCAAAAACTAACCCTGACTCTAACACAAACCCTAACCCTAACCCTAACCCTAACCCAAACCCTAACACTAACCCAAAACCTAAACCTTACACTAACCCTAACCCTAATCCAAACCATAACCTAACCCTAACCTTAACCCTAATGCTAACTCTAATCCTCACTCAAACTCAAATGCTAACCATAACCCTAACCCAAAGCCAAACCCTAATAATAAACCTAACCCTAACCCTAATCCTAACCCTAACTCTAATCCGAAGCCAAACCCTTACCCTAACCCTAAACCTAACCCAAAACCTAAACTTAACCCTAACCCTTACCCTAAACTTAACATTAATCCTACCTCTAACCCTAACCCTAACACTAACCCAAACCCTAACCCTAACGCTAACCAAACCAAAACCATAAACCTAACCCTAACTTTAACCCTAACATTAACCCAAACAATAACACTAACCCTAACGCTACACCCTAACCCTACCCCTAACCCTAACCCTCATGCTAACCCTAACTCTAACCCTAACCCAAACCGTAACCCTAACCCTAACACTGACTCAAACCCTAACCATAACCTTAACTCTAACCCAAAAAAAAACCCTAACCCTAACCCTAAACCTAACCCAAAACCTAAACCTAACACTAACCCTATCCCTAAACCCAACCCCAACCCTAACCCTAACCCTAATCCTGACTCAAACCCTAACCATAACCTTAACTCTAACCCGAACACAAAACCTAACCCTAACCCTAACACTAACCCAAACCCGAAACCTAACCCTAACTCTAACCCTGATCCTAACCCTAACCCTAACCCTAATCCAAATCCAACCCCTAACACTAACCCTAACCCTAACCCAAACCGTAACCCTAACCCAAACCCTAACCCTAAATCAAACCCTAAACCTAACCCTAACCCTAAACCAAACCCTAACCCTAAACCTAACCCTAACCCTAATCCTAACCCCAACCCGAACCCAAAAACTAACCCTGACTCTAATCCAAACCCTAAAACTAACCCTAACACTAACCCTAACCCAAGCCCTAATCCTAACCGAAAACCTAACCCTAACCCCAACCCTAACCCAAACCATAACCCTAACCCTAACCTTAACCCTAATGCTAACCCTAAACCTAACTCAAACTCAAAGGCTAACTGTAACACAAACCCTAACCCAACCCTAACCCTAACCCTAACCTAACCCTAACTCAAACCCTAACCATAACCTCAACTCTAACCCGAACCTAAACTTGTACCCTAACCCTAAACCTAACCCAAAATTAAACCTAACCCTAACCCTAACCCTAACCCAAACCCTAACCCTAACCCAAAACCTAATCCTAACCCTAACCCAAACACTAAAACAAACCCTAACCCTAACCCTAACCCTAACCCTAACCCTAACCCTAACCCTAACCCTAACCCTAACGCTAACCCTAAACCTAGCCCGTACCCAAACCCTAACCGTAACACTAATCCTAAACCAAAACCTAAACCTAATCCTAAACCTAACCCTAAACCAAACCCTAACCCTAACCCTATCCTTAACCCAAACCCTAATCCTAACCTAACACTAATCCTAACCCTAACCCTAACCCTAAACCTAACCCAAAACCAAACCCTAAACTTAAGCCTAATCATAAGACTAACACTAACCCTAACCCTAACCCAAACCCTAAACTTAACACTAACTCTAAACCTAGCACTACCCCAAATCAAAACCTAAACCTAACCCTAACCTTAACCCAAACCCTAACCCAAACCCTAACATTAACCCTAATCCTAACCCTAACCGTAACCCTAACGCTAACCCTAACCCAAACCCTAACCCTAATCTTAACCCTAATCCTAAACCTATTCCTAACCCTAACCAAAGCCCAACCCCTAACCCTAACCCTAACCCTAAACCTAACCCTAACCCAAATACTAACCCTAAAATTAACCCTAACCCTAACCCAAACCCTAACACTAAACCTAACCCTAATCTAATCCTAACCCTTACCCTAACA
>CM069549.1:48767500-48775000 GCA_035773235.1 Eospalax fontanierii | reverse complement strand
CCTAACCCAAATCCTAACAGTAAACCTAACCCTAACCCTAATCCTAACCCTAACCCTAACCCAGAAACTAACCCTAACCCTAACCCAAACCCTAACCCTAACCCTAACCCTAACCCTAACCCAACACCTAACCCTAAACCTAACCCTAACCCAAACCCTAACCCTAACCCTAAACCTAACCCTAACTCTAACCCTAATCCTAAACCTAACCCTAACACTAACCCTAACCCTAAACCTAACCCAAAACCAAACCCTAAACTTAAGCCTAATCGTAAGCCTAACACTAACCCTAACCCTAACCCAAACCCTAAACTTAACACTAACTCTAAACCTATCACTAACCCAAATCAAAACCTAAATCTAACCCTAACCTTATCCCAAACACTAAAACAAACCCTAACCCTAACCCTAACCCTAACATTAACCTTAACCCAAACAATAAACCTAAACATAACCCTAAACCCTAACCTTAACCCTAACCCTAACCTTAACCCTCACGCTAACCCTAAACTTAGGCCGTACCCAAACCCTAACCCTAACACTAAACCTAAACCAAAACTAAACCTAATCCTAAACCTAACCCTAAACCAAACCCTAACCCTAACCCTATCCTTAACTCAAACCCTAACCCTAACCCTAATCCTAAACCTAACCCTAATCCTAACCCTAACCCTAACCCTAAACCTAACCCAAAACCAAACCCTAAACTTAAGCCTAAACGTAAGCCTAACACTAACCCTAACCCTAACCCAAACCCTAAACTTAACACTAACTCTAAACCTAGCACTAACCCAAATCAAAACCTAAACCTAACCCTAACCTTAACCCAAACTCTAACCCAAACCCTAAACCTAATCCTAATCCTAACCCTAACCGTAACCCTAACGCTAACCCTAACACAAACCCTAACCCTAATCCTAACCCTCATCCTAAAACTATTCCTAACCCTAACCCAAACCCAAACACTAACCCTAACCCCAAATATTAATCCAAATCCTAAACATAACCCTAACCCAAACCCTAACCCTAACCCTAACCCTAACCCAAACGCTAACCCTAACGATAACCCTAACCCAAACCCTAACCCTAACCCTAACCCTATTCCTAACCCTAACCCTAACCCTAACCCAAACCCTAACCCTAAACCTAACCCTAAACCTAACCCAAACCCTAACCCTAAACTTAACCCTAACCCTAACATTAACGTTATGGCTAACCCTAAACCTAACTCAAACTCAAACCCTAACCCTAAGCCTAACCCTAACCCAACCCCTAATCCTAACCCGAACCATAACCCTAACCATAACGGAACCCCTAACAATAACCCTAAACCTAACCCGATCCCAATCCCAAGCCTTAACCCTAACCCTAACCCTAACCCTAACCCTAACCCTAACCCTAACCCTAAACTTAACTCAAACCCTAAACCTAACCCTAACCCTAACCCAAACCCTAACACTAAACCTAACCCTAACCCTAACCCTATCCCAAACCCTAACACTAAACCTAACCCTAACACTAATCCTAACCCTAACCCTAACCCAAAAACTAACCCTAACCCTAACCCAAACCCTAACCTTAACCCTAACATTAACCCTAACCCAAACCCTAACCCTAACCCTAACCCTAACCCAAAACCTAAACCTAACCCTAACCCAAACCCTAAAACAAACCCTAAACCTAACCCTAACCCTATTCCTAACCCTAACCCTAACATTACACTTACCCCAAACAATAAACCTAACCACAACACTAAACCCTAACCCTAACCCTAACCCTAACCCTAACCCTAACCCTCATGCTAATCCTAAACCTAGCCCTTAGCCAAACCCTAAACGTAACACTAAACCTAAACCAAAACCTAAACCTAATACTAAACCTAACCCTAAATCAAACCCTAACCCTAAAACTATCCTTAACCCAAACCCTAACCCTAACCCTAATCCTAAACCTAACCCTAACCCTAAACCTAACCCTAACCCTAACCCAAAACCAAACCCTAAACTTTAGCTTAATCATAACCCTAACACTAACCCTAAACCAAAACCTAAACTTAACACTAACTCTAACCCTAACACTAACCCTAACCCTAACACTAACCCAAACCATAACCCTAACCCTAACGCAAACCAAACCATAACCCTAACTCTAATCCTAACCCTAACCCTAACCGTAATCCTAACCCTAACCCTAACCCTAACCCAAACCCTAAACCTAACCCTAATCCTAACCCTAACCGTAACCGTAATCCTAACCCTAACCCTAACCCTAACCCTAACCCTAAACATAAACCTAAATCAAAGCCTAACCTTAACCCTAAACCTAACCCAAACCCTAACCCTAAACCTAAGCCTAACCCTAATCCTAACCCTAAACCTAACCCAAAAACTTACCCTAACCCTAACTCAAACCCTAACCTTAACCCTAACCATAACCTTAACGAAAACCTAACCTTAACCCTAACCCTAACCCAAAACCTAAACCTAACCCTTACCCAAACCCTAAACCAAACCCTAACCCTAATCCTAAACCTAACCCTATTCCTAACCCTAACCCTAACCCTAACCTTAACCCAAACAATAACCCTAACCCTAACCCTAAACCCTAACCCTAACCCTAACCCTAACCCTAACCCTGACTCAAAGCCCTAACCATAACCCTAACTCTAACCCGAACAAAAACCCTAACCCTAACCCTAAACCTAAGCCAAAACCTAAACCTAACACTAACCCTAAATCGTAACCCTAACCCTGACCCTAACCCTAAACCTAACCCAAACACAAATCCTAAACTTAACCCTAATCGTAACCTTAATACTAACCCTAAACCTAACCCAAACCCTAACCCTAACACTATCCTTAACCCTAACACTAACCCAAACCATAACACTAACCCACACCCAAACCAAAACCCTAACCCTAACTCTAATCCTAACCCTAACCCTAACCCAAACCCTAAACCTAACCCTAATCCTAACCCTAAACCTAACACTAATCCTAACCTTAACCCTAACCCTAACCCAAACCCAACCCCTAACCCTAACCCTAACCCTAACCCAAAACCTAACCCTAACCCTAACTCAAACCCTAAACCTAACCCTAACCCTCACCCAAACCCTAACCCTAAACCTAACCCTAAACCTAATCCTAACCCTAACCCTAACCCAAAAACTAACCCTGACTCTAACCCAAACCCTAACCCTAACCCTAACCCTAACCCAAACCCTAACACTAACCCAAAACCTAAACCTAACCCTAACCCTAACCCTAACCCAAACCATAACCCTAACCCTAACCTTAACCTTAATGCTAACCCTAAACCTAACTCAAACTCAAAGGCTAACCGTAACCCTAACCCAAACCCTAACCCTAACACTAACCTAACCCACATTCAAACCCTAACCATAACCATAACTCTAACCCGAACCTAAACCCTTACCCTAACCCTAAACCTAACCCAAAACTAAACCTAACCATAAACCTAACACTTACCCAAACCCTAACCCTAACCCTAACCCTAACCCTAACTCTAACGCTAACCCAAACCCTAAACCTAACCATTATCCTAACCCTAACCCTAACCCTAATCCTAACCCTAACCCTAACCCTAACCATAACCCTAACCCTAACCCAAACTCTAAACCTAAACCTAATCCTAACCCTAACCCTAAACCTAATCCTAACCCTTACCCTAACCCTAAATCTAACCCGAACCCTACACCTAATCCTAACCCTAACCATAACCCTAACCCGAACACAACACATAACCCTAACACTAACCCTAACCCAAACCCAAATCCTTACCCTAAACCTGAACCTAACGTTAACCCAAACCCAAACCCTAACCTTAACCCCAAACATTAACCCAAACACTAAACATAACCCTAAGAAAGACCCAAACCCTAAACCTAACCCTAACCCAAACGCTAAACCTAACGCTATCCCTAACCCAAACCCTAACCCTAACCCTAACCCTAAACCTATTCCTAACCCTAACCCTAACCCAAACCCTAACCCTAACACTAACCATAACTCAAACCCTAACCCTAACACTAAAAGTAAAACAAAACCTAAACCTAATCCTAAACCTAACCCTAAACCAAAGCCTAACCCTAACCCTATTCTTAACCCAAACCCTAACCCTAACCCTAATCCTAAACCTAACCCTAACCCTAAACCTAACCCAAAACCAAACCCAAGAACTAACCCTAACCCTAACCCAAACCCTAACCCTAAACCTTACCCTAACCCTAATCCTAACCCTAACCCGAACCCAAAAACTAACCCTGACCCTAACCCAAACCCTAACACTAACCCTAACCCTAACCCTAACCCAAACCCTAATCCTAACCGAAAACCTAACCCTAACCCTAACCCTAACCCAAACTATAACCCTAACCCTAACCTTAACCCTAATGTTACACTAAATCTAACTCAAAATCAAAGGCTAACCGTAACCCTAACCCTAACCCAAACACTAACCCTAACTCTAACCTAACCCTAATTCAAACCCTTACCATAACCCTAACTCTAACCCGAACCTAAACCCTTACCCTAACCCTAAACCTAAGCCAAAACTAAACCTAACCCTAACCCTAACCCTAACGCAAACCCTAACCCTAACCCTAAACCTAACCCTAATTTTAACGCTAACCCAAACCCTAAACCTAACCCTAATCCTAACACTAACCCTAACCCTAATCATAACCCTAACCCTAACCCTAACCCTAACCCAAACCCTAACCCTAAACCTAATCCTAACCCTAACAATAACCCTAATCCTAACACTTACCATAACCCTAACCCTAAACCGAACCGAACACCTAATCCTAACCCTAACCATAACCCTAACCCGAACACAACCCATAACCCTAACCCTAACCCTAACCCAAACCAAAATCCTAACCCTAAACCTAAACCTAAGCTTATCCCAAACACAAACCTTAACCCTAACCCCAAACATTAACCCAAACCCTAAACCTAACCCTAACCCTAACCCATACCCAAACCCTAACCCTAACCCTAACCCTAACCCAAACCATAACCCTAACCCTAACATTAACGCTATTGCTAACCCTAAACCTAACTCAAACTCAAACCCTAACCCTAAGCCTAACCCTAACCCAACCCCTAATCCTAACCCTAACCCTAACCCTAACGCGAACCCAACCCCTAACCCTAACCCTAACCCTAACCAGAAAACAAACCCAAGCCTTAACCCTAAACCTAACCCTAACGCAAACCCTACCCCTAACCCTACCCCTAACCCTAACTCAAACCCTAAACCTAACCCTAACCCTAACCCAAACCCTAACATAAACCTAACCCTAACCCTAATCCTAACCTTAATCCTAACCCAAAAAATAACCCTAACACTAACCCAAACCCTAACCTTAACCCTAACCCTAACCCTAACCCAAACCCTAACCCAAACCCAAAACCTAAACCTAACCCTAACCCAAACACTAAAACAAACCCTAACACTAACCCTAACCCTATTCCTAACCCTAACCCTAACCCAAACACTAAACATAACCCTAACAAAGACCCAAACCCTAAACCTAACCCTAACCCAAACGCTAAACCTAACGCTATCCCTAACCCAAACCCTAACCCTAACCCTAACCCTAACCCTATTCCTAACCCTAACCCTAACCCAAACCCTAACTCAAACCCTAACCCTAACACTAAACCTAAAACAAAACCTAAACCTAATCCTAAACCTAACCCTAAACCAAAGCCTAACCCTAACCCTATTCTTAACCCAAACCCTAACCCTAACCCTAATCCTAAACCTAACCCTAACCCTAAACCTAACCCAAAACCAAACCCAAGAACTAACCCTAACCCTAACCCAAACCCTAACCCTAAACCTTACCCTAACCCTAATCCTAACCCTAACCCGAACCCAAAAACTAACCCTGACCCTAATCCAAACCCTAACACTAAACCTAACCCTAACCCTAACCCTAACCCAAACTATAACCCTAACCCTAACCTTACCCCTAATGTTACACTAAATCTAACTCAAAATCAAAGGCTAACCGTAACCCTAACCCTAACCCAAACACTAACCCTAACTCTAACCTAACCCTAATTCAAACCCTTACCATAACCCTAACTCTAACCCGAACCTAAACCCTTACCCTAACCCTAAACCTAAGCCAAAACTAAACCTAACCCTAACCCTAACCCTAACCCAAACCCTAACCCTAACCCTAAACCTAACCCTAATTTTAACGCTAACCCAAACCCTAAACCTAACCCTAATCCTAACACTAACCCTAACCCTAATCATAACCCTAACCCTAACCCTAACCCTAACCCAAACCCTAAACCTAAACCTAATCCTAACCCTAACAATAACCCTAATCCTAACACTTACCATAACCCTAACCCTAAACCGAACCAAACACCTAATCCTAACCCTAACCATAACGCTAACCCGAACACAACCCATAACCCTAACCCTAACCCTAACCCAAACCAAAATCCTAACCCTAAACCTAAACCTAAGCTTATCCCAAACACAAACCTTAACCCTAACCCCAAACATTAACCCAAACCCTAAACATAACACTAACCCAAACCCAAACCCAAACCCTAACCCTAACCCTAACCCTAACCCAAACGCTAACCATAACGCTAACCTTAACCCAAACCCAAACCCTAACCCTAACCCTAACCCTATTCCTAACCCTAACCCTAACCCTAACCCAAACACTAACCCTAAACCTAACCCTAACCCTAACCCAAAACCTAAAACTAAACCTAACCCTAACCCTAATCCTAAAACTAACCCTAACCCAGAAACTAACCCTAACCCTAACCCAAAACCTAACCCTAACCCTAACACTAACCCTAACCCAAACCCTAACCCTAAACCTAACCCTAACCCAAACCGTAACCCTAACCCTAAACCTAACCCTAACTCTAACCCTAATCCTAAACCTAACCCTAACCCTAACCCTAACCCTAAACCTAACCCAAAACCAAACCCTAAACTTAAGCCTAATCGTAAGCCTAACAGTAACCCTAACCCTAACCCAAACCCTAAACTTAACACTAACTCTAAACCTAGCACTAACCCAAATCAAAACCTAAACCTAACCCTAACCTTAACCCAAACACTAAAACAAAACCTAACCCTAACCCTAACCCTATTCCTAACCCTAACCCTAACATTAAACTTAACCCAAACAATAAACCTAACCATAACCCTAAACCCTAACCCAAACCCTAACCCTAACCCTAACCCTCACGCTAACCCTAAACCTAGCCCGTACCCAAACCCTAACCCTAACACTAAACCTAAACCAAAACCTAAACCTAATCCTAAACCTAACCCTAAACCAAACCCTAACCCTAAACCTATCCTTAACTCAAACCCTAACCCTAACCCTAATCCTAAACCTAACCCTAACCCTAACCCTAACCCTAACCCTAACCCTAAACCTAACCCAAAACCAAACCCTAAACTTAAGCCTAAACTTAAGCCTAA
>CM069549.1:48727500-48742500 GCA_035773235.1 Eospalax fontanierii | reverse complement strand
CCCTAACCCAAACCCTCACCCTAACCCTAACCCTAAACCTAACCCTAACCCAAACCCTAACCCTAACCCTAACACTAACCCTAACATTAACGCTAATGCTAACCCTAAACCTAACTCAAACTCAAACCCTAACCCTAAGCGTAACCCTAACCCAACCCCTAATCCTAACCCTAACCATAACCCTAACCATAACCCAACCCCTAACAATAACCCTAAACCTAACCCGAACCCAAACCCAAGCCTTAACCCTAACTCTAACTCAAACCCTAACACTAAACCTAACCCTAATCCTAACCCTAACCCAAACCCTAACACTAAACCTAACCCTAACCCTAATCCTAAACCTAACCCTAACCCAAAAACTAACACTAACCCTAACCCAATCCCTAACCTTAACCCTAACACTAACCCTAACCCAAACCTTAACCCTAACCCGAACCCTAACCCAAAACCTAAACCTAACCCTAACCCAAACCCTAAAACAAACCCTAAACCTAACCCTAACCCTATTCCTAACCCTAACCCTAACATTACCCTTAACCCAAAAAATAAACCTAACCATAACCCTAAACCCTAACCCTAACCCTAACCCTAACCCTCACGCTAACCCTAAACCTAGCCCGTAGCCAAACCCTAAACCTAACACTAAACCTAAACCAAAACCTAAACCTAATCCTAAACCTAACCCTAAATCAAACCCTAACCCTAAACCTCTCCTTAAACCAAACCCTAACCCTAACCCTAATCCTAAACCTAACCCTAACCCTAACCCTAACCCTAAACCTAACCAAAAACCAAACCCTAAACTTAAGCCTAATCGTAACCCTAACCCTAACCCTAACCCAAACCCTAAACTTAACACTAACTCTAACCCTAACACTAACCCTAACCCTAACACTAACCCAAACCCTAACCCTAACCCTAACGCAAACCAAACCATAACCCTAACTCTAATCCTAACCCTAACCCTAACCCTAACACTAACCCTAACCCTAACCCTAACCCTAACCCTAACCCTAACCCTAACCCTAACCCAAAAACTAACACTAACCCTAACCCAATCCCTAACCTTAACCCTAACACTAACCCTAACCCAAACCCTAACCCTAACCCGAACCCTAACGCAAAACCTAAACCTAACCCTAACCCAAACCCTAAAACAAACCCTAAACCTAACCCTAACCCTATTCCTAACCCTAACCCTAACATTACCCTTAACCCAAAAAATAAACCTAACCATAACCCTAAACCCTAACCCTAACCCTAACCCTAACCCTCACGCTAACCCTAAACCTAGCCCGTAGCCAAACCCTAAACCTAACACTAAACCTAAACCAAAACCTAAACCTAATCCTAAACCTAACCCTAAATCAAACCCTAACCCTAAACCTCTCCTTAAACCAAACCCTAACCCTAACCCTAATCCTAAACCTAACCCTAACCCTAACCCTAACCCTAAACCTAACCCAAAACCAAACCCTAAACTTAAGCCTAATCGTAACCCTAACCCTAACCCTGACCCAAACCCTAAACTTAACACTAACTCTAACCCTAACACTAACCCTAACCCTAACACTAACCCAAACCCTAACCCTAACCCTAACGCAAACCAAACCATAACCCTAACTCTAATCCTAACCCTAACCCTAACCCTAATCCTAACCCTAACCCTAACCCTAACCCTAACCCTAACCCAAACCCTAAACCTAACCCTAATCCTAACCCTTACCCTAACCGTAATCCTAACCCTAACCCTAACCCTAACCCTAACCCTAAACATAAACCTAAATCAAAGCCTAACCCTAACCCTAAACCTAACCCAAACCCTAACCCTAAACCTAAGCCTAACCCTAATCCTAATCCTAACCCTAACCCTAACCCTAACCCAAAAACTTACCCAAACCCTAACTCAAAGCCTAACCCTAACCCTAAACCTAACCCAAACCCTAACCCTAAACCCTAACCCTAACCCTAAACCTAACCCTAACCCTCACCGTAACCCTAACCCTAACCCTAACCCAAACCCTAACCCTAACCCTAACCCTGACTCAAACCCTAACCATAACCATAACTCTAACCCGAACAAAAACCCTAACCCTAACCATAAACCTAAGCCAAAACCTAAACCTAACACTAACCCTAACCCTAAACCAAACCCCAACCATAACCCTAAACCTAACCGTAATCCATACCCTAACCCTAACCCTAAACCTAACCCAAAACCTAAACCTAACACTGTCCCTAAATCCTAACCCTAACCCTGAACCTAACCCTAAACCTAACCCAAACACAAAGCCTAAACTTAACCCTAATCGTAACCTTAATACTAACCCTAAACCTAACCCAAACCCTAACCGTAACACTAACCTTAACCCTAACACTAACCCAAACCCTAACACTAACCCAAACCCAAACTAAAACCCTAACCCTAACTCTAATCCTAACCCTAACCCTAACCCTAAACCTCACACTAACCCAAACCCTAAACCTAACCCTAATCCTAACTCTAACCCTAACACTAATCCTAACCCTAACCCTAACCCTAACCCAAACCCAACCCCTAACCCTAACCCTAACCCTAACCCAAACCCTAACCCTAACCCTAACCCTAACTCAAACCCTAAACCTAACCCTAACCCTCACCCAAACCCTAACCCTAAACCTAACCCTAAACCTAATCCTAACCCTAACCCTAACCCAAAAACTAACATTGACTCTAACCCAAACCCTAACCCTAACCCTAACCCTAACCCTAACCCCTAACACTAACCCAAAACCTAAACCTAACCCTAACCCTAACCCTAATACAAACCATAACCCTAACCCTAACCTTAACCCTAATGCTAACTCTAATCCTCACTCAAACTCAAATGCTAACCGTAACCCTAACCCAAAGCCAAACCCTAATAATAAACCTAACCCTAACCCTAACCCTAACCCTAACCCTAACCCTTACTCTAACCCGAAGCCAAACCCTTACCCTAACCCTAACCTAACCCAAAACCTAAACTTAACCCTAACCCTAACCCTAAACTTAACATTAATCCTACCACTAAACCTAACCCTAACACTAACCCAAACCCTAACCCTAACGCTAACCAAACCAAAACCCTAAACCTAACCCTAACTTTAACCCTCATGCTAACCCTAACTCTAACTCTAACCAAAACCGTAACCCTAACCCTAACACTGACTCAAACCCTAACCATAACCTTAACTCTAACCCAAATAAAACCCTAACCCTAACCCTAAACCTAACCCAAAACCTAAACCTAACACTAACCCTATCCCTAAACCCAACCCCAACCCTAACCCTAACCCTAATCCTGACTCAAACCCTAACCATAACCTTAACTCTAACCCGAACACAAAACCTAACCCTAACCCTAACACTAACCCAAACCTGAAACCTAACCCTAACTCTAACCCTAATCCTAACCCTTACCCTAACCCTAAACCCAAACCCAACCCCTAACACTAACCCTAACCCTAACCCAAACCGTAACCCTAACCCAAACCCTAACCCTAAATCAAACCCTAAACCTAACCCTAACCCTAAACCAAACCCTAACCCTAAACCTAACCCTAACCCTAATCCTAACCCGAACCCGAACCCAAAAACTAACCCTGACTCTAATCCAAACCCTAACACTAACCCTAACACTAACCCTAACCCAAGCCCTAAACCTAACCGAAAACCTAACAATAACCCCAACCCTAACCCAAACCATAACCCTAACCCTAACCTTAACCCTAATGCTAACCAAAACCTAACTCAAACTCAACGGCTAACTGTAACACAAACCCTAACCCAACCCTAACCCTAACCCTAACCTAACCCTAACTCAAACCCTAACCATAACCTCAACTCTAACCCAAACCTAAACATGTACCCTAACCCTAAACCTAACCCAAAATTAAACCTAACCCTAACCCTAACCCTAACCCAAACCCTAACCCTAACCCAAAACCTAATCCTAACCCTAACCCAAACACTAAAACAAACCCTAACCCTAACCCTATTCCTAACCCTAACCCTAACATTAACCTTAACCCAAACAATAAACCTAACCATATCCCTAAACCCTAAACCTAACCCTAACCCTAACGCTAGCCCTAAACCTAGCCCGTACCCAAACCCTAACCGTAACACTAATCCTAAACCAAAACCTAAACCTAATCCTAAACCTAACCCTAAACCAAACCCTAACTCTATACCTATCCTTAACCCAAAACCTAACCCTAACACTAATCCTAAACCTAACCCTAAACCTAACCCTAACCCTAACCCTAAACCTAACCCAAAACCAAACCCTAAACTTAAGCCTAATCATAAGCCTAACACTAACCCTAACCCTAACCCAAACCCTAGACTTAACACTAACTCTAAACCTAGCACTAACCCAAATCAAAACCTAAACCTAACCCTAACCTTAACCCAAACCCTAACCCTAACCCAAACCCTAACCCTAATCTTAACCCTAATCCTAAACCTATTCCTAACCCTAACCCAAGCCCAACCCTTAACCCTAACCCTAACCCTAACCCTAACCCTAACCCAAATACTAACCCTAAACCTAACCCTAACCCTAACCCAAACCCTAACCCTAAACCTAACCCTAATCTAATCCTAACCCTAACTC
The DNA here is from genome assembly GCA_035773235.1 of Eospalax fontanierii. Taxonomy (NCBI): domain Eukaryota; kingdom Metazoa; phylum Chordata; class Mammalia; order Rodentia; family Spalacidae; genus Eospalax; species Eospalax fontanierii. The sequence continues at coordinate 48,737,857 of CM069549.1, read as the reverse complement.
TAACGCAGAAACTAACCCTAACCCTAACCCAAACCCTAACCCTAACCTTACCCTAACCCTACCCCAACCCCTAACCCTAAACCTAACCCTAAGTCAAACCCAAACCCTAACCCTAACCCTAAACCTAACCCTAACTCTAACCCTAATCCTAAACCTAACCCAAACCCTAATCCTAAACCTAACCCTAACCCTAAACCTAACCCTAACCCTAACCCTAAACCTAACCCAAAACCAAACCCTAAACTTAAGCCTAATCGTAAGCCTAACACTAACCCTAACCCTAACCCAAACCCTAAACTTAACACTAACTCTAAACCTAGCACTAACCCAAATCAAAACCTAAACCTAACCCTAACCTTAACCCAAACACTAAAAGAAACCCTAACCCTAACCCTAACCCTATACCTAACCCTAACACTAACATTAACCTTAACCCAAATAATAAACATAACCATAACCCTAAACCCTAACCATAACCCTAACCCTAACCCGAACCCTCACGCTAACCCTAAACCTAGCCCGTACCCAAACCCTAACCCTAACACTAAACCTAAACCAAAACCTAAACCTAATCCTAAACCTAACCGTAAACCAAACCCTAACCCTAACCCTATTCTTAACCCAAACCCTAACCCAAACCCTAACCCTAATCCTAATCCTAAACCTAACCGTAACCCTAAAGCTAACCCTAACACAAACCCTAACCCTAATCCTAACCCTCATCCTAAACCTATTCCTAAACCTAACCCAAACCCAAACACTAACCCTAACCCCAAACATTAATCCAAATCCTAAACATAGCCCTAACCCAAACCCAACCTCTACCCCTAACCCTAACCCTAACCCTAACCCTAACCCAAACCCTAACCGTAACCCTAACCCTAACCCTAACATTAACGCTAATGCTAACCGTAAACCTAACACAAACTCAAACCCTAACCCTAAGCCTAACCCTAACCCAAACCCTAATCCTAACCCTAACCATAACCCTAACCATAACCCAACCCTTAACAATAACCCTAAACCTAACCCGAACCCAAACCCAAGCCCTAACCCCAACCCCAACCCTAAACCAAACCCCAACCCTAACCCTAACCCTAACCTTAATTCAAACCCTAAACCTAACTCTAACCCTAACCAAAACCCTAACACTAAACCAAACCCTAACCCTAACCCTAACTCAAACCCTAAAACTAAACCTAAACCTAACCCTAATGCTAACCCTAACCCTAACCCAAAAACTAACCCTAAAACTAACCCAAACCCTAACCTTAACCCTAACACTAACCCTAACCCAAACCCTAACCCTAACCCTAACCCTAACCCAAAACCTAAACCTAACCCTAACCCAAACCCTAAAACAACGCTACACCTAACCCTAAACCTATTCCTAACCCTAACCCTAACATTACCCTTAACCCAAACAATAAACCTAGCCATAACCCTAAACCCTAACCCTAACCCTAACCCTAACCCTAACCCTCAGGCCAACCCTAAACCTAGCCCGCAGCCAAACCCTAAACCTAACACTAAACCTTAACCAAAACCTAAACCTAACCCTAAACCTAACCCTAAATCAAACCCTAACCCTAAACCTATCCTAAACCCAAACCCTAACCCTAACTTTAATCCTAAACCTAACCCTAACCCTAACACTAACCCTAAACCTAACCCAAAACCAAACCCTAAACTTAAGCTTAATCGTAACCCTAACCCTAACCCTAATCCAAACCCTAAACTTAACACTAACTCTAACCCTAACACTAACCCTAACCCTAACACTAACCCAAACCATAACCCAAACCCTAACACAAACCAAACCATAACCCTAACTCTAATCCTAACCCTAACCCTAACCCTAATCCTAAGCCTAACCCTAACCCTAAACCTAACCCAAACCCTAACCCTAACCCTAACCCTAATCCTAATCCTAACCCTAACACTAACCGGAACCCAAACCCTAACCTTAATCCAAACACTAACCCTAACACTAACCCTAACCCTAACCCTAACCCTAAGCCAAACCAAAACCCTAACTCTAACCCTAAACCATAACCCAAACCCTAACCCTAACCCTAAAACTAACCCAAATCAAAACCTAAAACTAACCCTAACCCTAACCCAAACACAATCCCTAACCCTAACCCTAACCCAAACCCTTACCCTAAACCTAACCCTAACCCAAACTCAAACCCTAAAATTAACCCTAATTGTAACCCTAACCCTAACCCTAACCATAACCCAAACCCTAAACTTAACACTAACGCTAACACTAACCGAAATCAAACCCTAACCCTAAACCTAACCCTAACCCAAACCCTAAACCTAACCCTAACCATAACCCAAACCCTAACCCTATCCCTAACCATAACCCTAACCCTAATCAAACCATAACACAACCCTAAACTTAACCCTAATGCTAACCCTAAACCTAACTCAAACCCAAAAAATAAACCCTAACACTAACACTAAACTTAACCCGAAACCCTAACCCTAACCCTAACCCTAACACTAACCCTAACCCTAATTCTAAACCTAACCGAAACCCAAACCCTAAACCTAACCCTAACTGTAACCCTAACCCTAAACCTAACCGTATCCATAACCATAACCCAAACCCAAACCCTAACACTAGCCCTAACACTAACCCTAAACCTAACCCTAACCCTAAGCCAAACCAAAACCCTAACTCTAACCCTAACCCAAACCCAAACCCTAAGCCTAAACCTAACCCTAACCCTTACCCAAACCCACACCGTAACCCTAACCTTAACCCAAACCGTAACACTAACCCTAACCCTTAACCTAACCCATAACCCCTAACCCCAAACATTAACCCAAACCCGACCCCTAAACCTAACCCAAACCCAAATCCTAAGCCTAACCCTAACTCTAACCCAAACCCTAACCCTAACGCTAACCCTACCCCAAACCCTAACCCTAACCCAAACCTAACCCTATGCCTAACCCTAACCCTAACCCTAACCCTAACCTTAACCCTAACCCTAACCCAAACCCTAACCCTAACCCAAACCCTAACCCTAACACTAAACCTAACCCTAATCCTAAACCTAACTCTAAACCTAACCCTAACCCTAACCCTAACCCAAATCCTAACCCTAACCCTAACCCTAACTCAAACCCTAACCCTTACCCTAACCCAAACCCTAACCCTAAACCTAACCATAACCTTAATCCTAACCCTAACCCTAAGGCAAAAACTAACCCTAACCCTAACCCAAATCCTACCTCTAACCTTAACCCTAACATAAAACCTAAACCTAACCCTAAGCCAAACCGTAAACCAAAATCTAACACTAACGCTAACCCTAACCCTAACCCTAACCCAAACCGAAACCCTAACCCTAACCATAAACCCAACCTTAAACCAAACCCTAACCCTAACCCTAACCCTAAACCTAATCCTAACCCTAACCCTAACACTAACCCAAACCATAACCCAAACCCTAACACAAACCAAACCATAACCCTAACTCTAATCCTAACCCTAACCCTAAACCTAATCCTAACCCTAACCCTAACCCTAACCCTAACCCAAACCCTAACCCTAAACCTAACCCTAATCCTAATCCTAACCCTAACACTAACCGGAACCCAAACCCTAAACCTTAATCCAAACACTTACCCTAACCTAACCCCAACCCTAACCCTAACCCTAACCCTAACCCTAACCCTTAACCATAACCCTACCCTAACCCTAACCCTAACCCAAATCAAAACCTAAAACTAACCCTAACCCTAACCCAAACCCAATCCCTAACCCTAACCGTAACCCAAACCCTAACCCTAAACCTAACCCTAACCCAAACTCAAACCCTAAAATTAACCCTAATCGTAACCCTAACCCTAACCCTAACCATAAACCAAACCCTAAACTTAACACTAACGCTAACCCTAACCGAAATCAAAACCTAAACCTAACCCTAACCCAAACCCTAACCCTAAACCTAACCCTAACCCAAACCCTAACCCTAACCCTAACCATAACCCAAACCCTAACCCTATCCCTAACCATAACCCTAACCCTAATCAAACCATAACACAACCCTAAACTTAACCCTAATGCTAACCCTAAACCTTACTCAAACCCAAACCCTAACCCTAACCCTAACACTAACCTTAACCCGAAACCCTAACCCTAACCCTAACCCTAACACTAACCCTAACCCTAATCCTAAACCTAACCGAAACCCAAACCCTAAACCTAACCCTAATTGTAACCCTAACCCTAAACCTAAACCTATCCATAACCATAACCAAAACCCAAACCCTAACACTAGCCCTAACACTAACCCTAAACCTAACCCTAACCCTAACCCAAACCCAAACCCTAAGCCTAAACCTAACCCTAACCCTTACCCAAACCCACACCGTAACCCTAACCTTAACCCAAACCGTAACCCTAGCCCTAATCCAAACCCTAACCCTAACCCTAACCCTTAACCTAACCCATAACCCCTAACCCCAAACATTAACCCAAACCCTAACCCTAAACCTAAACCAAACCCAAATCCTAACCCTAACCCTAACTCTAACCCAAACCCTAACCCCAACGCTAACCCTAAACCCAATCCTAACCCCTACCCTAACCCTAACCCTAACCCTAACCCAAACCCTAACCCTAACCCAATCCCTAACCCTAACACTAAACCTAACCCTAATCCTAAACCTAACTCTAAACCTAACCCTAACCCTAACCCTAACCCAAATCCTAACCCTAACTCTAACCCTAACTCAAACCCTAACCCTTTCCCTAACCCAAACCCTAACCCTAAACTTAACCATAACCTTAATCCTAACCCTAACCCTAAGCCAAAAACTACACCCTAACAATAACCCAAACCCTAACCTTAACCCTAACCCTAAACCTAATGCAAACCCTACCCCTAACCTTAACCCTAACCTAAAACCTAAACCTAACCCTAACCCAAACTGTAAACCAAAATCTAACCCTAACCCTAACCCTAACCCTAACTCTAACCCAAACCGTAACCCTAACCCTAACCCTAAACCCAACCTTAAACCAAACCCTAACCCTAACCCTAACCCTAAACCTAATCCTAACCCTAACCCTAACCCTAACACTAAACCTTACCCAAACCCAAAACCTAAACTTAACCCTAATCGTAACCCTAACCCTAACCCGAACCCTAACCCAAACCCTAAACTTAACACTAACCCTAACCCTAACACTAACCCAAATGAAAACCTAAACCTAACCCTGACCCAAACCCTAACCCTAATCCTAACCCTAAACAAACCCTAACAATAACCCTAACCCTAACCCTAATAAAACAATAACAACAACCCTTTCACTAACCCTAACCCTAACCCTAACCCTACCCGAAACCCAAATCCTAACCCAACCGTAACCCAAACCCAAATCCTAACCCTAACCCTAACCCTAATCCTAACCCTAACCCTAACCCTAACCCTAACCCTAACCCAAACCCTAACCCTAACCCTAACCCTAATCCTAATCCTAACCCTAACACTAACAGGAACCCAAACCCTAACCTTAATCCAAACACTAACCCTAACCCTAACCCTAACCCTAACCCTAACCCTAACCCTTAACCATAACCCAAACCCTAACCCTAACCCTAACACTAACCCAAATCAAAACCTAAAACTAACCCTAACCCTAACCCAAACCCAATCCCTAACCCTAACCCTAACCCAAACCCAAACCCTAAACCTAACCCAAACTCAAACCCTAAAATTAACCTTAATCGTAACCCTAACCCTAACCCTAACCATAACCCAAACCCTAAACTTAACACTAACGCTAACACTAACCGAAATCAAAACCTAAACCTAACCCTAACCCAAACCCTAACCCTAAACCTAACCCTAACCCAAAACCTAACCCTAACCCTAACCATAACCCTAACCCTAATCAAACCATAACACAACCCTAACCTTAAACTTAATGCTAACCCTAAACCTAACTCAAACCCAAACCCTAACCCTAACCCTAACACTAACATTAACCCGAAACCCTAACCCTAACCCTAACCCTAACACTAACCCTAACCCTTATCCTAAACCTAACCGAAACCCAAACCCTAAACCTAACCCTAATTGTAACCCTAACCCTAATCCTAACCCTATCCATAACCATAACCCAAACCCTAACACTATCCGTAGCACTAACCCTAAACCTAACCCTAAGCCAAACCAAAACCCTAACTCTAACCCTAAACAATAACCCAAACCCTAACCCTAACCCTAACACTAACCCAAATCAAAACCTAAAACTAACCCTAACCGTAACCCAAACCCTAACCCTAAACCTAACCCTAACCCAAACTCAAACCCTAAAATTAACCCTAATCGTAACCCTAACCCTAACCCTAACCATAACCCAAACCCTAAACTTAACACTAACGCTAACACTAACCGAAATCAAAACCTAAACCTAACCCTAACCCTAACCCAAACCCTAACCCTAAACCTAACCCTAACCCAAACCCTAACCCTAACCCTAACCATAACCCAAACCCTAACCCTATCCATAACACTAACCCTAAACCTAACCCTAAGCCAAACCAAAACCCTAACTCTAACCCTAAACAATAACCCAAACCCTAACCCTAAACCTTACTCAAACCCAAACCCTAACCCTAACCCTAACACTTATCTTAACCCGAAACCCTAACCCTAATCCTAACCCTAACACTAACGCTAACCCTAATCCTAAACCTAACCGAAACCCAAACCCTAAACCAAACCCTAATTGTAACCCTAACTCTAAACCTAAACCTATCCATAACCATAACCCAAACCCAAACCCTAACACTAGCCCTAACACTAACCCTAAACCTAACCCTAACCCTAAGCCAAACCAAAACCCTAACTCTAACCCTAACCCAAACCCAAATCCTAAGCCTAAACCTAACCCTAACCCTTACCCAAACCAACACCGTAACCCTAACCTTAACCCAAACCGTAACCCTAACCCTAATCCAAACCCTAACCCTAACCCTAACCCTTAACCTAACCCATAACCCCTAACCCCAAACATTAACCCAAACCCTAACCCTAAACCTAACCCAAACCCAAATCCTAACCCTAACCCTAACTCTAACCCAAACCCTAACCCTAACGCTAACCCTAACCCAAACCCTAACCCTAACCCTAAACTTAACCCTATTCCTAACCCTAACCATAACCCTAACCTTAACCCAAACCCTTACCTAACGCTTACCAAACACTAACCCTAACACTAACCCTAACCCTAACCCTAACCCTAACCCTAACCTAACCCTTCACCATAACCCTAACCCTAACCCTAACCCTAACCCAAACCCAATCCGTAACCCTAACCCTAACCCAAACCCTAACCCTAACCCTAACCATAACCCAAAGCCTAAACTTAACACTAACGCTAACACTAACCGAAATCAAAACCTAAACCTAACCCTAACCCAAACCCTAACCCTAAACCTAACCCTAACCCAAAACCTAACCCTAACCCTAACCATAACCCTAACCCTAATCAAACCATAACACAACCCTAACCTTAACCCTAATGCTAACCCTAAACCTAACTCAAACCCAAACCCTAATCCTAACCCTAACACTAACCTTAACCCGAAACGCTAACCCTAACCCTAACCCTAACACTAACCCTAACCCTAATCCTAAACCTAACCGAAACCCAAACCCTAACCCTAACCCTAATTGTAACCCTAACCCTAAACCTAACCCTATCCATAACCATAACCCAAACCCTAACACTATCTGTAACACTAACCCTAACACTAACCCTAAACCTAACCCTAACCCTAAGCCAAACCAAAACCTAACTCTAACCCTAACCCAAACCCAAACCCTAAGCCTAAACCTAACCCTAACCCTTACACAAACCAACACCGTAACCCTAACCTTAACCCAAACCGTAACCCTAACCCTAATCCAAACCCTAACCCTAACCCTAACCCTTAACCTAACCCATAACCCCTAACCCCAAACATTAACCCAAACCCTAACCCTAAACCTAACCCAAACCCAAATCCTAACCCTAACCCTAACCCTAACCCTAACCCAAACCCTAACCCTAACCCAAACCCTAACCCTAACACTAAACCTAACCCTAATCCTAAACCTAACTCTAAACCTAACCCTAACCCTAACCCTAACCCAAATCCTAACCCTAACCCTAACCCTAACCCTAACTCAAAGCCTAACCCTTACCCTAACCCAAACCCTAACCCTAAACCTAACCATAACCTTAATCCTAACCCTAACCCTAAGCCAAAAACTAACCCTAAACCTAACCCAAACCCTAACCTTAACCCTAACCCTAACCCTAATGCAAACCCTACCCCTAACCTTAACCCTAACCTAAAACCTAAACCTAACCCTAACCCAAACTGTAAACCAAAATCTAACCCTAACCCTAACCCTAACCCTAACCCTAACCCAAACCGTAACCCTAACCCTAACCCTAAACCCAACCTTAAACCAAACCCTAACCCTAACCCTAACCCTAAACCTAATCCTAACCCTAACCCTAACACTAAACCTTACCCAAACCCAAAACCTAAACTTAACCTAATCGTAACCCTAACCCTAACCCGAACCCTAACCCAAACCCTAAACTTAACACTAACCCTAACCCTAAAACTAACCCAAATGAAAACCTAAACCTAACCCTGACCCAAACCCTAACCCTAATCCTAACCCTAAACAAACCCTAACAATAACCCTAACCCTAACCCTAATAAAACAATAACAACAACCCTTTCACTAACCCTAACCCTAACCCTAACCCTAACCGAAACCCAAATCCTAACCCAACCCTAACCCAAACCCAAACCCTAACCCTTAACCTAAAACTAACACTTAACCAAACCCAAACTCAAACCTTAACGCTAACTCTAACCCTAACCCAAACCTTAACCCTAACCCTAACCCTAACTCAAACACTAACCCTAAACCTAATTCGAACCCGAACCCAAACCATAACCCTAACCCTTAACCTAACACAAAACCTAAACCTAACCCTAACCCTAACCCTAAACCAAACCCTAACCCTAACCCTAACCCTAAACCTAACACTAATCCTAACCCTAACCCTAACCCAAACCCTAAACCTAACCCTAACCCTAACCCTAACCCTAACCCTAACCCTAACCCTAAACCTAACACTAATCCTAACCCTAACCCTAACCCTAACCCTAAACCTAACCCAAACCCGAACCCTAACCCTAACCCTAATCCTAATCCTAACCCTAACGCTAACCCGAACCGAAACCCTAACCTTAATCCAAACACTAACCCTAACACTAACCCTAACCCTAATCCTAAACCTAACCGAAACCCAAACCCTAAACCTAACCCTAATCGTAACCCTAACCCTAACCCTAACCCTAACCCTAAACCTAACCACTAACTCCTAACCACAAACATTAACCCAAACCCTAACCCTAACCCTAACCCAAACAAAACCCTAAACCTAACCCTAATCCTAACCCTAACCATAACCCTAACCCAAACCCTAACCGTAAACCTAATCCTAAACCTAACCCTAATCCAAACCCAAACCGTAACTCTAAACCTAACCCTAAACCTAATCCTAACCCTAATCTTAACCCTAACCTTAACGCTAACCGTAACCCTAACCCTAAACCTAATCCTAACCCAAACCCAAACCCTAACCCTAACCCTAAACCTAACCCTAACCCAAACAATAACCCTAACCCTAAAACTAACACTAAACCGCAACCTAACCCTAACACTAAACGTAACCTAACCTAACCCTAAACCAAACCCTAAGCCAAACCCTAACCCTAACCCTAACACAAAACCAAACCCTACACCTATCACTAACCCAAACCCGCACCGTAACCCTAACCCTAAACCAAAACCTAACCCTATTCCTAACCCTAACCCTAACCCTAACCCTAACCCAAACAAAAGCCTAAACCTAACCCTAATCCTAACCCTAACCATAACCCTAACCCAAACCCTAACCGTAAACCTAATCCTAAACCTAACCCTAATCCAAACCCAAACCGTAACCCTAAACCTAACCCTAAACCTAATCCTAACCCTAATCTTAACCCTAACCCTAACGCTAACCGTAACCCAAACCCTAAACCTAACCCAAACCCTAACCGTAACCATAAACCTAACCAAACCCAAACCCTAAACTTAACCCTAATCTTAACCCTAACATGAACCCTAACCCTTACCCAAACCTTAAACTTAACACTAACCCTAACTCTAACAGTAACTCAAATCAAAACCTAAACCTAATCCTAAACGAAACCCTAACATTAACCCTAACCCGAACCCAAACCCTACCGGTAACCCTAAACCTAACCCA
>CM069549.1:48715000-48720000 GCA_035773235.1 Eospalax fontanierii | reverse complement strand
TAACCCTAAACCTAAACCTAACCCTAACCCAAACCCAAACCCTAACCCTAACCCCAAACCTAACCCTAACGCAAACAAGAACCCTAACCCTTAACCTAACCCTAAACCAAACCCTAACCCTAACACTAACCCTAACCTAACCCTAACCCTAAACCAAACCCTAAACCAAACCCTAACCCTAACCCTAACCCTAACCCTAAACCAAAACCAAACCCTATTCCTAACCCTAACCGGAACCCTAACCTTAAACCAAACCCTAACCCTAACCGTAACCCAAATCCTAAACCTAACCCTAACCCTAACCCTAACCATAAACCTAACCAAACCCAAACCCTAAACTTAACCCTAATCTTAACCCTAACATTAGCCCTAACCCTTACCCAAACCTTAAACTTATCACTAACCCTAACTCTAACACTAACTCAAATCAAAACCTAAACCTAACCCTAAACGAAACCCTAACCCTAACCCTAACCCTAACCGTAATCCAAACCCAATCCCTAACCCTAACCTTAAACCTAATGCTAACCCTAAACCTAACTCAAACTCAAACCCTAACCCTACACTAACCCTAACGCAAACCTTAACCTAACCCTAACCCTAACCCTAACTCAAACCCTAACCCTAATCATAATTCTAACCCGAAGCCAAAACATAACCCTTACCCTAAACCTAACCCAAACCTAAACCAAACCGTAACCTAACCCTAACCCAAATGCTAAACCTAACCCTAACCCTAACACAAAAAGTAAACCTAACCTTAACCCTAACCCTAACCCTAACCCAAACCTTAACCCTAACCCTAATCCTAATCCTAAACCTAACACTAACCGGAACCCAAACCCTAACCTTAATCCAAACACTAACCCTAACACTAACCCTAACACTAACCCTAACCCTAACCCTAACCCTAACCCTAACCCTAACCCTAACCCTTAACCATAACCCAAACCCTAACCCTAACCCAAACACTAACCCAAATCAAAACCTAAAAATAACCCTAACCCTAACCCAAACCCTAACCCTAACCCTAACCCAAACTCAAACCCTAAAATTAACCCTAATCGTAACCCTAACCCTAACCCTAACCATAACTCTAACCCTAAACTTAACACTAACGCTAACACTAACCGAAATCAAAACCTAAACCTAACCCTAACCCAAACCCTAACCCTAAACCTAACCCTAACCCAAAACATAACCCTAACCCTAACCATAACCCAAACCCTAACCCTATCCCTAACCATAACCCTAACCCTAATCAAACCATAACACAACCGTAACCTTAACCCTAATGCTAACCCTAAACCTAACTCAAACCCAAACCCTAACCCTAACCCTAACACTAACCTTAACCCGAAACCCTAACCCTAACCCTAACCCTAACCCTAACACTAACCCTAACCCTAATCCTAAACCTAACCGAAACCCAAACCCTAAACCTAACCCTAATTGTAACCCTAACCCTAAACCTAACCCTATCCATAACCATAACCCAAACCCTAACACTATCCCTAACACTAACCCTAAACCTAACCCTAACCCTAAGCCAAACCAAAACCCTAACTCTAACCCTAAACCATAACCCAAACCCTAACCCTAACCCTAACACTAACCCAAATCAAAACCTAAAACTAACCCTAACCCTAACCCAAACCCAATCCTTAACCCTAACCCTAACCCCAACCCTAACCCTAAACCTAACCCTAACCCAAACTCAAACCCTAAAATTAACCCTAATCGTAACCCAAACCCTAACCCTAACCATAACCCAAACCCTAAACTTAACACTAACGCTAACACTAACCGAAATCAAAACCTAAACCTAACCCTAACCCTAACTCAAACCCTAACCCTAAACCTAACTCTAACCCAAACCCTAACCCTAACCCTAACCATAACCCAAACCCTAACCCTATCCCTAACCATAACCCTAACCCTAATCAAACCATAACACAAGCCTAACCTTAACCCTAATGCTAACCCTAAACCTAACTCAAACCCAAACCCTAACCCTAACCCTAACACTAACCTTAACCCGAACCCCTAACCCTAACCCTAACCCTAACACTAACCCTAACCCTAATCCTAAACCTAACCGAAACCCAAACCCTAAACCTAACCCTAATTGTAACCCTAACCCTAAACCTAACCCTATCCATAACCATAACCCAAACCCAAACCTAACACTAGCCCTAACACTAACCCTAAACCTAACCCAAACCCTAAGCCAAACCAAAACCCTAACTCTAACCCTAAACCAAACCCAAATCCTAATCCTAAACCTAACCCTAACCCTTACCCAAACCCACACCGTAACCCTAACCTTAACCCAAACCGTAACCCTAAACCCAATCCAAACCCTAACCCTAACCCTAACCCTTAACCTAACCCATAACCCCTAACCCCAAACATTAACCCAAACCCTAACCCTAAACCTAACCCAAACCCAAATCCTAACCCTAACCCTAAATCTAACCCAAACCCTAACCCTAACACTAACCCTAACCCAAACCCTAACCCTAACCCTAAACCTAACCCTATTCCTAACCATAACCCTAACCCTAACCTTAACCCAAACCCTTACCCTAACCCTAACCCTAACCCTAACCCTAACCCTAACACTAACCCAAACCCTAACCCTAACCCAAACCCTAACCCTAACACTAAACCTAACCCTAATCCTAAACCTAACTCTAAACCTAACCCTAACCCTAACCCTAACCCAAATCCTAACCATAACCCTAACCCTAACTCAAACCCTAACCCTTACCCTAACCCAAACCCTAACCCTAAACCTAACCATAACCTTAATCGTAACCCTAACCCTAAGCCAAAAACTAACCCTAACCCTAACCCAAACCCTAACCTTAACCCTAACCCTAACCCTAATGCAAACCCTACCCCTAACATTAACCCTAACCTAAAACCTAAACCTAACCCTAACCCAAACCGTAAACCAAAATCTAACCCTAACCCTAACCCTAACCCTAACCCTAACCCTAACCCAAACCGTAACCCTAACCCTAACCCTAAACCCAAACTTATACCAAACCCTAACCCTAACCCTAACCCTAAACCTAATCCTAACCCTAACCCTAACACTAACCCAAACCATAACCCAAACCCTAACACAAACCAAACCATAACCCTAACTCTAATCCTAAAACTAACCCTAACCCTAATCCTAACCCTAACCCTAACCCTAACCCTAACCCAAACCCTAACCCTAACCCTAACCCTAATCCTAATCCTAACCCTAACACTAACGGGAACCCAAACCCTAACCTTAATCCAAACACTAACCCTAACCCTAACCCTAACCCTAACCCTAAACCTAACCCTAACCTAACCCTTAACCATAACCCAAACCCTAACCCTAACCCTAACACTAACCCAAATCAAAACCTAAATCTAACCCTAACCCTAACCCAAACCCAATACCTAATCCTAACCCTAACCCAAACCCTAACCCTAACCCTAACCCAAACTCAAACCCTAAAATTAACCCTAATCGTAACCCTAACCCTAACCCTAACCATAACCCAAACCCTAAACTTAACACTAACGCTAACAGTAACCGAAATCAAAACCTAAACCTAACCCTAAACCTAACCCAAAACCTAAACCTAACCCTAACCCTAACCCTAAAACAAATCTTAACCCTAACCCTAACCCTATCCCTAATCCTAACCCAACCCTCACCCTAACCCTAATCCTAACCCAAACCCTAAACGTAATCCTAACCCTAAACCCGAACCCTAAAACTAACCCTAACCCTAAACCTAATCCTAACCAAAACCCTAACCCAAACCCTAACCATAACCCAAACCCTAACCCTAACTCTAACCCTAACCCAAAAAATAAACCTAACACTAACCCAAACACTAACCCAATCCCTAACAATAACCGTAACCCTAACCCTATTCCTAACCCTAACCGTAACACAAACCATAACCCTAACACTAATATAAACCCGAAACCTAAACCTAAACCTAAACCTAACCCTAACCCTAACGCAAACACAAACCCTAAACCTATCACTAACCCAAAATCACACCCTAACCCTAAACCTAACTCAAACCCTAAACCTAACCCTAACCCGAACAGAAACCCTAACCCTAAACTTAACCCTAACGCTAAACCTAATCCTAACACTAACCCAAACCCTAAACCTAACACTAACCCTAACCCAAACCCAATCCCTAACTCTATCCATAACCCAAACCCACACCGTAACCCTAACCCTAACCCAAACCCTAAACGTAACCCTAACCCTAACCCTAAACCTAACGCCAAACCCCTAACCACAAATATTAACCCAAACCCTAACCCTAACCCTAACCCTAAACCAAACTCTAACCCTAACCCTATCCCTAACCGAAACCATAACCTTAACGCTAACCCTAACCCTAACCATAACCCTAACAGTAACCCTAAACCTAAGCCTATACCTAACCCTAACCCTAACACTAACCCTAACCCTAACCCTAACCCTAACTGAAACCCTAACCCTAACCCTAATTCTAAACCGAACCCAAAACATTACCCTAACCCTAAACCTAACCCAAAACCTAAACCTAACCCTAACCCTAAACCTAAACCAAAATCTAACCCTAACCCTAACCCTAAACCTAATCCTAACCCTAACCCTAACCCTAACACTAACCCCAACCCAATCCCTGAACCTAACCCTAACCCTAAACCCTAACAATAACCCTAATCCTAACCCTAAACCTAACGGAAACACAAACCCTAAACTTAACCCTAAACGTAACCCTAATACTAACCCTAACCCTAACCCAAACCCTAAAACTAACACTAACTCTAGCCCTAACACTAACCCTAACCATAACCCTAACTCTTACCCAAGCCAAAACCCTAACCCTAACTCTAATACAAACCCTAACCCTAACCCTAAATCTAAAACTAACCCTAACACTAATCCTAACCCTAACAGGAACCCTAACACTAACCCTACTCCTAATCCTAACCCTAAC
>CM069549.1:48702500-48712500 GCA_035773235.1 Eospalax fontanierii | reverse complement strand
CTTGACCCTAACCCTAATTCTAACCCGAACCCAAACCATAACCCTAACCCTAACCCTAACCCAAAAACTAAACCTAACCCTAACCCTAACCCTAAACCAAACCCTAAACCTAACCCTAACCCCAACCCAAAACCTAAACCTAACCCTGACACTAAACCCTAGCAATTTCCCTAACCCTAAACCTGACCCTAACCCAAATCCTAAACCTAAGACTAAAGCTAACCCTAACGCAAACCAAAACCCTAACCCTAAACCTCACCCTAACCCTACACCTAACCCTAACCCTAAACCTGACCATAACCCAAACCATAAGCCTAACACTAACGTTAACCCTAATGCTAACTCTAAACCTAACTCAAACTCAAAACCTAAACCTAAAATTAACCTAACACAAACCCTAACCCTAGCACTAACCCTAATCCTAACAATAACCCAAACCGTAGCCCTGACCCTAATACAAACCAAAATCCTAACCCTATCCCTAAAGCTAATCCTAAACATAACCCTAAACCTAACCCTAACAAAACCCTAAACCTAACCCTAACCGTAACCCTAACCGTAACCCTAACCCAAACCCTAACCCTAAACCTAATCCTAACCCTAACACTAATCCAAACCCAAACCCTAAACCTAACCCTAACCCAAAATCAAACCCTAACCCTCACCCTAAACCTAACCCTAACGCAAACAATAACCCTAAACCTAAACCTAACCCTAAACCAAACCCTAAACCAAAACCTAACCCTAACCCAAAACCTAACCCAAACCCAAACCCTAACCCTATCACTAAGCCAAACCCGCACCATAACCCTAACCATAAACCAAAACCTAACCCTATTCCTAACCCTAACCCTAACCCTAACCTTAACCCAAACCCTAACCCTAACCGTAACCCAAACCGTAAACCTAACCCTAACCCTAACCCTAACCATAAACCTAACCAAACCCAAACCCTAAACTTAACCCTAATCTTAACCCTAACATTAACCCTAACCCTTACCCAAACCTTCAACTTAACACTAACCCTAACTCTAACACTAACTCAAATCAAAACCTAAACCTAACCCTAAACGAAACCCTAACCCTAAACCTAACGCTAACCCTAACCCTAACCCTAACCCAAACCCTAACCCTAACCCTAAACGTAACCCTAACCCTAACCCTAACCCTAACCCTAACCCTGAACCTTACCCAAACCCTAACCCTAACCCTAACTGTAACCCAAACCCTATCCCTAACCCCAACCCTAACCCTAATCAAACCATAACACTAACCCTAACCTTAAACCCAATGCTAACCCTAAACCTAACTCAAACTCAAATCCTAACCCTACCCTAACCCTACCGCAAACCTTAACCCGAACCCTAACCCTAACCCTAACTCAAACCCTAACCCTAATCCTAATTCTAACCAGAACCCAAAACATAACCCTAACCCTAAACCTAACCCAAAACTTAAACCTAACCCTGACCCTAACCCAAACCAAAATCCTAGCCCTAACCCCAACCCAATCCCTGAACCTAACCCTAACCCTAAACCCTAACAATAACCCTAATCCTAACCCTAAACCTAACCGAAACAAAAACCCTAAACTTAACCCTAAACGTAATCCTAATACTAACCATAACCCTAACAAAAACCCTAAAAGTAACACTAACCCTAACCCTAACACTAACCCAAACCCTAACCCTAACCCTTACCCAAGCCAAAACCGTAACCCTAACTCTAATACAACCATAACCCTAACCCTAAATCTAAAACTAACCCTAACACTAACCCTAAACCTAACACGAACCCTAACACTAATCCTATCCCTAACCCTAAACCTAATCCTAACCCTAACCCAAACCCTAAACCTAACACTAACCCTAACCCAAACCCAAACCCTAACTCTATCCCTAACCCAAACCCACACCTTAACTCTAACCCTAACCCAAACCCTCAACGTAACCCTAACCCTAACCCTAAACGTAACACCTAACCCCTAACCACAAATATTAAACCAAACCCTAACCCTAACCCTAACCCAAAACCAAACCCTAACCCTAACCCTATCCCTAACCGAAACCCTAACCTTAACGCTAACCCTAACCCTAACCATAACCCTAACTGTAAGCCTAAACCTAACCCTATTCCTAACCCTAAACCTAACGCTAACCTTAACCCAAACCCTAACCCTAACGCTAACTCTAAACCTAACTCTAAACCTAACCCAAACCCTAACCCTAACCCTAATACAAACTCTAAACTTAACACTAATCCTAACCGTAACACTAACCCAAATCAAAACCTAAACCTAACCCTAATCCAAACCCTAACCCTAACCCTAAACTTAACCCTAACCTTAACCCTAATCAAACCATAACACTAACACTAAACTTAACCCTAATGCTAACGCTAAACCTTACTAAAACTCAAACCATAATGCTAACCCTAAACCTAACCCAAAACTTTACCCTAAACCTAACCCTAACCCTAACTGAAACCCTAACCCTAACCCTAATTCTAAACCGAACCCGAAACATAACCCTAACCCTAAACCTAACCCAAAACCTAAACCTAACCCGAAACCTAAACCTAAACCAAAATCTAAGCTTAACCCTAACCCTAAACCTAATCCTAACCCTAAACTTAACCCTAACCCTAACCTCAACCCAATCCCTGAACCTAACACTAACCCTAAACCCTAACAATAACCCTAACCCTAACCCTAAACCTAACCGAAACACAAACCCTAAACTTAACCCTAAACGTAACCCTAATACTAACCCTAACCCTAACACAAACCCTAAAACTAACACTAACCCTAACCCTAACCCTAACCCTAACCCTAACCCTTACCCAAGCCAAAACCCTAACCCTAACTCTAATACAAACCCTAACCCTAACCCTAAACCTAAAACTAACCCTAACACTATCCCTAACCCAAACCCTAAAACTAACACTAACACCAACCCTAACCCTAACTGAAACCCAAACCCTAAACCTAACCCTAATCGTAACCCTAACCCTAACCCTAACCCTATCCATAACCCTAACCCATACCCAAACCCTAACACTAACTATAACACTAATCCTATCCCTAACTCTAACCCTAAACCTAACTGAAACCCAAAACCTAACCCTAACCCTAACCCAAACCCAAATCCTAACCCTAAAGCTAAACCTAACCCTTAAACAAACCCAAACCCAAACCCTAACCCTAACCATAACCCTAACCCAAACCCAAACCCAAACCCTAATCCTAAACCTAAACCTAACCCTAACCCAAACCCAAATCCTAAACCTAACCCTAACACTAACCCACACCTTAACCCTAACCCTAACCCAAACCCTAACCCTAACCCTAACCCTAACCCTAACCCTAACCCTAACCCAAACCCTAACACTAACACTAACCCTACACCTAACCCCTAACCCCTAACCCCAAACATTAACCCAAAGCCTAAACCTAACCCTAACCCAAACCCAAACCCCAACCCTAACCCTTACTCTAACCCAAAACCTAACCCTAACTCTAACCCTAACCCAAACGCTTACCCTAAACCTAACCCTAGCCCTAACCCTAACCTTAAACCTAACCCAAACCCAAACCCTAAACTTAACCCTAATCATAACCCTAAACCTAACGCTAACCCTAACCCAAAACACAACTTAACACTAACCCTAACCCTAACACTAACCCAAATCAAAACCTAACCCTAACCCTAACCCTAACCCTAACCCTAACCCTAACCTTTACCCAAACTTTAAACTTAACACTAACCCTAACTCTAACACTAACTCAAATCAAAACCTAAACCTAACCCTAAACGAAACCCTAACCCTAACCCTAACGCTAACCCTAACCCTAACCCTAACCCAAACCCTAACCCTAACCCTAAACGTAACCCTAACCCTAATCCTAACCCTAACCCTAAACCATACCCAAACTCTAACCCTAACCCTAACTGTAACCCAAACCCTATCCCTAACCCTAACCCTAACCCTAATCAAACCATAACACTAACCCTAACCTTAAACCCAATGCTAACCCTAAACCTATCTCAAACTCAAACCCTAACCCTACCATAACCCTACCGCAAACCTTAAAACGAACCCTAACCCTAACCCTAACTCAAACCCTAACCCTAATCCTAATTCTAACCAGAACCCAAAACATAACCTAACCCTAAACCTAACCCAAAACGTAAACCTAACCCTAACCCTAAACCTAAACCTAAATCTAACCCTAACCTTAACCCTAAATCTAATCCTAACCCTAACCCTAACCCTAACCATAAACCCAAACCAATCCCTGAACCCAACCCTAAACCTAAACCCTAACAATAACCCTAATCCTAACCCTATACCTAACCGAAACAAAAACCCTAAACTTAACCCTAAACGTAATCCTAAAGCTAACCCTAACCCTAACAAAAACCCTAAAACTAACACTAACCCTAGCCCTAACACTAACCCAAACCCTAACCCTAACCCTAACCCAAGCCAAAACCCTAATCCTAACTCTAATACAACCGTAACCCTAACCCTAAATCTAAAACTAACCCTAACACTAACCCTAACCCTAACACGAACCCAAACACTAATCCTATCCCTAACCCTAAACCTAATCCTAACCCTAACCCAAACCCTAAACCTAACACTAACCCTAACCCAAACCCAAACCCTAACTCTATCCCTAACCCAAACCCACATCTTAACTCTAACCCTAACCCAAAGCCTCAACGTAACCCTAACCCTAACCCTAAACCTAACCCCTAACCCCTAACCAGAAACATTAACCCAAACCCTAACCCTAACCCTAACCCAAAACCAAACCCTAACCATAACCCTATCCCTAACCGAAACCCTAACCTTAACGCTAACCCTAACCCTAACCATAACCCTAACTGTAACCCTAAACCTAAACCTATTCCTAACCCTAACCCTAACGCTAACCTTAACCCAAACCCTAACCCTAACCCTAACTCTAAACCTAACTCTAAACCTAACCCAAACCCTAACCCTAACCCTAATACAAACTCTAAACCTAACACTAATTCTAACCGTAACACTAACCCAAATCAAAAAATAAACCTAACCCTAATCTAAACCCTAACCCTAACCCTAACCCTAACCTTAACCCTAATCAAACCATAACACTAACACTAAACTTAACCCTAATGCTAACGCTAAACCTTACTAAAACTCAAACCATAACACTAACCCTAACCCTAACACAAAACTTTACCCTAACCCTAACCCTAACCCTAACTGAAACCCTAACCCTAACCCTAATTCTAAAGCGAACCCGAAACATAACCCTAACCCTAAACCTAACCCAAAACCTAAACCTAACCCTAACCCTAAACCTAAACCAAAATCTAACCCTAACCCTAAACCTAAACCTAATCCTAACCCTAACCTTAACCCTAACTCTAACCGCAACCCAATCCCTGAACATAACTGTAACCCTAAACCCTAACAATAACCCTAACCCTAACCCTAAACCTAACCGAAACACAAACCTTAAACTTAACCCTAAACGTAACCCTAATACTAACCCTAACCCTAACCCAAACCCTAAAACTAACACTAACCCTAACCCTAACACTAACCCAAACCCTAACCCTAACCCTTACCCAAGCCAAAACCCTAACCCTAACTCTAATACAAACCCTAACCCTAACCCTAACCCAAAACCAAACCCTAACCCTAACCCTATCCCTAACCGAAACCCTAACCTTAACGCTAACCCTAACCCTAACAATAACCCTAACTGTAACCCCAAACCTAACCCTATTCCTAACCCTAACCCTAACGCTAACCTTAACCCAAACCCTAAACCTAACCCTAACTCTAAACCTAACTCTAAACCTAAACCAAACCCTAATCCTAACCCTAATACAAACTCTGAACGTAACACCAATCCTAACCCGAACACTAACCCAAATCAAAACCTAAACCTAACCCTAATCCAAACCCTAACCCTAACCCTAATCCTAACCCTAACCCTAACCTTAACCCTAATCAAACCATAACACTAACACTAAACTTAACCCTAATGCTAACGCTAAACCTTACTAAAACTCAAACCATAACGCTAACCCTAACCCTAACCCAAAACTTTACCCTAACCCTAACCCTAACCCTAACTGAAACCCTAACCCTAACCCTAATTCTAAACCGAACCCGAAACATAACCCTAACCCTAAACCTAAACCAAAACCTAAACCTAACCCTAACCCTAAACCTAAACCAAAATCTAACCCTAACCCTAACCCTAAACCTAATCCTAACCCTAACCTTAACCCAAACCCTAACCCCAACCCAATCCCTGAACCTAACCCTAACCCTAAACCCTAACAATAACCCTAACCCTAACCCTAAACCTAACCGAAACACAAACCCTAAACTTAACCGTAAATTTAACCCTAATACTAACCCTAACCCTAACCCAAACCCTAAAACTAACACTAACCCTAATCCTAACACTAACCCAAACCCTAACCCTAACCCTTACGCAAGCCAAAACCCTAACCCTAACTCTAATTCAAACCCTAACCCTAACCCTAAATCTAAAACTAACCCTAACACTATCCCTAACCCAAACCCTAAACCTAACACTAACACTAACCCTAACCCTAACCGAAACCCAAACCCTAAACCTAACCCTAATCGTAACCCTAAGCCTAACCCTAACGCTATCCATAACCCTAACCCAAACCCTAACACTAACCCTAACACTAATCCTATCCCTAAACCTAACCCTAACCCTAACTGAAACCAAAACCCTAACCCTAACCCTAACCCAAACCCAAATCAAAACCCTAAAGCTAAACCTAACCCTTAAACAAACCCAAACCCAAACCCTAACCATAACGCTAACCCAAACCCAAACCCAAACACTAATACTAAACCTAAACCTAACCCTAACCCAAACCCAAACCCTAAACCTAACTCTAACACTAACCCACACCTTAACCCTAACCCTAACCCAAACCCTAACCCTAACCCTAACCCTAACCCTAACCCAAACCCTAACACTAACACTAACCCTACACCTAACCCCTAACCCCTAACCCCAAACATTAACCCAAAGCCGAAACCTAACCCTAACCCAAACCCAAACCCTAACCCTAACCCTTACTCTAACCCAAAACCTAACCCTAACTCTAACCCTAACCCAAACCCTTACCCTAAACCTAACCCTAAACCTAACCCTAGCCCTAACTCTAACCTTAAACCTAACCCAAACCCAAACCCTAAACTTAACCCTAATCATAACCCTAAACCTAACGCTAACCCTAACCCAAAACTCAACTTAACACTAACCCTAACCCTAACACTAAGCCAAATCAAAACCTAACCCTAACCCTAACCCAAACCCTAAACTTAACCCTAAATCTAACCCTAAACCTAACCAAAACCCTAACCCTAACCCTAACCCTAAGCCAAACACTAAGCCTAACCCTAACCCAAACCATAAGCCTAACCCTAACCTTAAACGTAATGCTAAGCCTAAACCTAACTCAAACTCAAGACCTAACCCTAACTCTAACCCTAACCCTAAACTTAACCCAATCCCTAAACCTAACACTAACCCTAAACCCTAACCCTAAACCTAACCTTAAACCTAACCCAAACACAAACCCAAACCCTAACCCTAACACTAACCCAAAGGAAAACCCTACACCTAACTCTAATCCTAACCCTAACAATAACCCTAATCCTAACCCAAACCCTAACCCTAAACCTAACACTATCCCAAACCCTAACCCTAAACCTAACCCAAACCAAAACCCTAAACCTAACTCTAATCCTAACCCTAACCCTAACCCTAATCCTAACCCTAACGCTAAACCTAACCCAAACCCTAAGCCTAACACCAACCCTAACCCTAACACTAATCCAAACCCTAACCCTAACCCTAACCCAAATCAAAACCCTAAACCTAACTCTAATCCTAACCCTAACCCTAACCCTAATCCTAACCATAACCCTAACCCTAACCCTAACCCTAACCCTAACCCAAACCCTAACCCTAACCCAAACCCTAAAACTAACCCTAATCTTAACCCTAATCGTAAACCTAATCCTAACCCTAACCCTAACCCTAATCCTAACCCTAACGCTAACCCTAAGCCAAACCCTAAGCCTAACACCAACCCCAACCCTAACACTAATCCAAACCCTAACCCTAAACAAACCCAATCCCTAACCCTAACCCTAACCCTAACCCAAACCCTAACCCTCACCCAAAACCTAACCCTAACTCAAACCCTAACCCTTACCCAAACCCTAACCCAAACTCTAACCCTAAAATTAACCCTAACCTTAATCCTAACACTAACCCTAACCCAAAAACTAAAACTAACCCTAACCCAAACCCTAACCTTAACCCTAACCCTAACCCTAACCCTAACCCTGACCCTAACCCTAACCTTAACCCTAACCCTAACCTTAACCCTAACCCTATGCCTAACCCTAACCCTAACCCTAACACTAAACCTAACCCAAACCCAAAACCTAAACTTAACCCTAATGGTAACCCTAACCCTAACCCTAACCCTAACCATAACCATAACAATAACCCTAACCCTAAACCTAACCCAAACCCTAACCATAACACTAACCCTAACTATAACACTAACCCTAACCCTAACCCTAATCAAAACATAACACTAACCCTACACTAACCCTAACCCTAACCCTAACCCTAACCGAAACCGAAACCATAACCCTAACCCTAACCCAAACCCAAACCCTAACCCTAAACCTAAACCTAACCATTAACCAAACCCAAACTCAAAACTTAACCCTAAACCTAACCCTAACCCAAAACTTAATCCTAACCCTAACCCTAACCCTAACTCAAACCCTAATCCTAACCCTAATTCGAACTCGAATACAAACCATATCCCTAACCCTAAACCTAACCCAAAACCTAAACCTAACCCTAACCCTAACCCTATACGAAACCCTAACCCTAACCCTAACCCCAACCCAAACCCTAAACCTAAACCTAACACTAAACCCTAACAATAACCCTAACCCTAACTCTAAACCTAACCAAAACCCAAACCCTAAACTTAACCCTAAACGTAACCCAAATAGTAACCCTAACCCTAACCCAAATCCGAAACCTAAGACTAAAGCTAACCCTAACGAAAACCAAAACCATAAACCTAAACCTAACCTAACCCTAACCCTAACCCTAAACCTGACCATAACCCAAACCAAAAGCCTAACCCTAACGTTAACCCTAACCCTAACCCCAACCCAATCCCTGAACCTAACCCTAACTCTAAACCCTAACAATAACCTTAACCCTAACCCAAAACCTAACCAAAACGCAAACCCTAAACTTAACCCTAAAGGTAACCCAAATACTAACCCTAACCCTAACCCAAATCCTAAACCTAAGACTAAAGCTAACCCTAAAGCAAACCAAAACCCTAACCCTAAACCTAACCCTAAACTAACCCTAAACCTAACCCTAACCCTAACCCAAACCCTAACCCTCACCCTAAACCTAACCCTAACTCAAACCCTAAACCTTACCCAAACCCCAACCCCAACCCTAACCCTAAAATTAACCCTAACCTTAATCCTAACACTAACCCTAACCCAAAAACTAAACCTAACCCTAAAGCAAACCCTAACCTTAACCCTAACCCTAACCCTAACCCTAACCCTAACCCTAACCCTAACCCTATCCCAAACCCTAACCTTAACCCTAACCCTAAATCTAACCGAATCCAAACCATAACCCTAACCCTAACCTAACCCTAAACCTAACCCTAACCCAAAAACTAGCCCTAACGCTAACCCAAACCCTAACCTTAACCCTAATCCTAAGCCTAAACCAAACCCTAACCCTAACACTAACCCTAACCCAAAACCTAAACCTAACCCTAACCCAAACCCTAAACCAAACCCTAACCCAAACCCTAACCCTATTACCTAACCCTAACCCTAACCCTAACCTTAACTCAAACAATAACCCTAACCCTAA
>CM069549.1:48692500-48700000 GCA_035773235.1 Eospalax fontanierii | reverse complement strand
TATCCCTAACCCTAACCCTAATCAAACCATAACACTAACCCTAACCTTAAACCTAATGCTAACCCTAAACCTAACTCAAACTCAAACCCTAACCCTACCCTAACCCTACCGCAAACCTTAACCCGAACCCTAACCCTAACCCTAACTCAAACCCTAACCCTAATCCTAATTCTAACCAGAACCCAAAACATAACCCTAACCCTAAAAGTAACCCAAAACCTAAACCTAACCCTAACCCTAAACCTAAACCTAAATCTAACCCTAACCTTAACCCTAAACCTAATCCTAACCCTAACCCTAACCCCAACCCAATCCCTGAACCTAACCCTAACCCTAAACCCTAACAATAACCCTAATCCTAACCCTATACCTAACCGAAACAAAAACCCTAAACTTAACCCTAAACGTAATCCTAATACTAACCCTAACCCTAACAAAAACCCTAAAACTAACACTAACCCTAACCCTAACACTAACCCAAACCCTAACCCTAACCCTTACCCAAGCCAAAACCGTAGCCCTAACTCTAATACAACCATAACCCTAACCCTAAATCTAAAACTAACCCTAACACTAACCCTAATCCTAACACGAACCCTAACACTAATCCTATCCCTAACCCTAAACCTAATCCTAACCCTAACCCAAACCCAAACATTAACTCTATCCCTAACCGAAACCCACACCTTAACTCTAACCCTAACCCAAACCCTCAACGTAACCCTAACCCTAACCCTAAACATAACTCCTAACCCCTAACCACAAACATTAACCCAAACCCTAACCCTAACCCTAACCCAAAACCAAACCCTAACCCTAACCCTATCCCTAACCGAAACCCTAACCTTAACGCTAACCCTAAACCTAACCATAACCCTAACTGTAACCCTAAACCTAACCCTATTCCTAACCCTAACCCTAACGCTAACATTAACCCAAACCCTAACACTAACCCTAATACAAACTCTAAATTTAACACTAATCCTAACCGTAACACTAACCAAAATCAAAACCTAAATATAACCCTAATCCAAACCCTAACCCTAAACCTAAACCTAACCCTAACCTTAACCCTAATCAAACCATAACACTAACACTAAACTTAACCCTAATGCTAACGCTAAACCTTACTAAAACTCAAACCCTAACGCTAACCCTAACCCTAACCCAAAACTTTACCCTAACCCTAACCCTAACTGAAACCCTAACCCTAACCCTAATTCTAAACCGAACCCGAAACATAACGCTAACCCTAAACCTAACCCAAAACCTAAACCTAACCCTAACCTTAAACTTAAACCAAAATCTAACCCTAACCCTAACCCTAAACCTAATCCTAACCGTAAACTTAACCCTAACCCTAACCCCAACCCAATCCCTGAACCTAACCCTAACTCTAAACCCTAACAATAACCTTAACCCTAACCCTAAACCTAACCAAAACCCAAACCCTAAACTTAACCCTAAACGTAACCCAAATACTAACCCTAACCGTAACCCAAATCCTAAACCTAAGACTAAAGCTAACCCTAACGCAAACCAAAACGCTAACACTAAACCTAACCCTAGCCCTAACCCTAACCCTAATCCTAACCCAAACCCTAAACCTAACCCTAACAATAAACCTGACCATAACCCAAACCATAAGCCTAACCCTAACGTTAACCCTAATGCTAACTCTAAACCTAACTCAAACTCAAAACCTAACCCTAACCCTTAACCTAACATAAACCCTAACCCTAACACTAACCCTAATCCTAACAATAACCCAAACCCTAACCCTGACCCTAACCCAAACCAAAACCCTAACCCTATCCCTAACCCTAATCCTAAACATAACCCTAACCCTAACCCTAACAAAACCCTAAACCTAACACTAACCCTAACCCTAACCTTAACCCTAACCCAAACCCTAACCCTAAACCTAATCCTAACCCTAACCCTAATCGAAACCCAAACCCTAACCCTAAACCTAACCATAACCCTAACCCTAACCCTAATCCTAACCCTAACCCTAACGCTAACCGTAACCATAACCCTAAACCTAACCCTAACCCAAACCCAAACCCTAACCCTAACCCTAACTCAAACCCTAACCCTAATCCTAATTCTAACCAGAACCCAAAACATAACCCTAACCCTAAACCTAACCCAAAACGTAAACCTAACCCTAACCCTAACTCTAAACCTAACTCTAAACCTAACCCTAAACCTAACCCTAACCTTTACCCTAATCAAACCATAACACTAACACTAAACTTAACCCTAATGCTAATGCTAAACCTTACTAAAACTCAAACCATAACGCTAACCCTAACCCTAACCCAAAACTTTACCCTAACCCTAACCCTAACCCTAACTGAAACCCTAACCCTAACCCTAATTCTAAACCGAACCCGAAACATCACCCTAACCCTAAACCTAACCCAAAACATAACCTAACCCTAACCCTAAACCTAAACCAAAATCTAACCCTAACCCTAACCCTAAACCTAATCCTAACCCTAACTTTAAACCTAACCCTAACCCCAACCCAATCCCTGAACCTAACCCTAACCCTAAACCCTAACAATAACCCTAACCCTAACCCTAAACCTAACCGAAACACAAACCCTAAACTTAACCCTAAACGTAACCCTAATACTAACCCTAACCCTAACCCAAACCCTAAAACTAACACTAACCCTAACCCTAACACTAACCCAAACCCCAACCCTAACCCTGACCCTAACCCAAACGCAAACCCTAACACTAACCCTAACACTAATCCTATCCCTAACCCTAACCCTAACCCTAACTGAAACCCAAACACTAACCCTAACCCTAAACCAAACACAAATCCTAACCCTAAAGCTAAACGTAACCCTTAAACAAACCCAAACCCAAACCCTAACCCTAACCATAACCCTAACCCAAACCCAAACCCAAACCCTAATCCTAAACCTAAACCTAACCCTAACCCAAACCCAAACCCTAAACCTAACCCTAACTCTAACCCACACCTTAACCCTAACCCTAACCCAAATCCTAACCCTAACCCTAACCCTAACCCAAACCCTAACACTAACACTAACCCTACACCTAACCCCTAACCCCTAACCCCAAACATTAACCCAAAGTCTAAACCTAACCCTAACCCAAACCCAAACCCTAACCCTAACCCTTACTCTAACCCAAAACCTAACCCTAACTCTAACCCAAACCCAAACCCTTACCCTAAACCTAACCCTAAACCTAACCCTAGCCCTAACCCTAACCTTAAACCTAACCCAAACCCAAACCCTAAACTTAACCCTAATCATAACACTAAACCTAACGCTAACCCTAACCCAAAACTCAACTTAACACTAACCCTAACCCTAACACTCACCCAAATCAAAACCTAACCCTAACCCTAACCCAAACCCTAAACTTAACCCTAACCCTAACCCAAACCTTAACCCTAACCCTAACCTTAACCCAAACTCTATCCCTAACCCTAACCCTAACCCTAATCAAACCATAACACTAACCCTAACCTTAAACCTAATGCTAACCCTAAACCTAACTCAAACTCAAACCCTAACCCTACCCTAACCCTAACGCAAACCTTAACCGTAACCCTAACCCTAACCCTAACTCAAACCCTAACCTTAATCCTAATTCTAACCCGAGGCCAAAACATAACCCTAACCCTAAACCTAACCCAAACCTAAACCAAACCCTAACCTAACCCTAACAAAATGCTAAACCTAACCCTAACCCTAACACAAAAAGTAAACCTATCCCTAACCCTAACCCTAAACCAAACCTTAACACTAACCCTAATCATAATCCTAAACCTAACGCTAACCCTAACCCAAACCCTAACCTTAACCAAAACCCTAACCTTAAAACTAACCCTAAACCTAATCCTAAACCTAATACTAACCCTAACCCTAACCCTAACCTAACCCTAACCCTAACCTTAACTCAAACCCAAACACTAACTGTAAACCTAACCCTAACCCTATCCCAAACCCTAACCTTCACCCAAACCCTTATTCTAACCCGATACCAAACCATTACCCTAACCCTAACCCTAACCCAAAACCTAAACCTAACCCTAACCCAAACCCTAAACCAAACCCTAACCCTAACCCTAACCCTATTCCTAACCCTAACCCTAACCCTAAACTTAACTCAAACAATAAATCGTACCCTAACCCTAAACCCTCACCCTAATCCAAACACAAACCCTACCCGTAACCCTAAACCTAACCCAAAGCCTAACCCTAACCCTAAACCTAACCATTAACCATACCCAAACTCAAACCTTAACCCTAACCCTAACCCTAACCCAAAACTTAACCCTAACCCTTACCCTAAACTTAACTCAAACCCTAACCCTAACCCTAATTCGAACTCGATCCCAAACCATATCCCTAACCCTAAACCTAACCCAAAACCTAAAACTAACCCTAACCCTAACCCTAAACCAAACCCTAAACCTAACCCTAACCCCAACCCAAAACCAAAACCTAACCCTAACACTAAACCCTAGCAATAACCCTAACCCTAACCCTGACCCTAACCCAAATCCTAAACCTAAGACTAAAGCTAACCCTAACGCAAACCAAAACCCTAACCCTAAACCTCACCCTAACCCTAACCCTAACCCTAACCCAAACCCTAAACCTAACCCTAACCCTAAACCTGACCATAACCCAAACCATAAGCCTAACACTAACGTTAACCCTAATGCTAACTCTAAACCTAACTCAAACTCAAAACCTAAACCTAACCCTTAACCTAACACAAACCCTAACCCTAACACTAACCCTAATCCTAACAATAACCCAAACCCTAACCCTGACCCTAACCCAAACCAAAATCCTAACACTATCCCTAACCCTAATCCTAAACATAACCCTAACCCTAACAAAACCCTAAACCTAACCCTAACCCTAACCCTAACCATAACCCTAACCCAAACCCTAACCCTAAACCTAATCCTAACCCTAACCCTAATCCAAACCCAAACCCTAAACCTAACCCTAACCCTAACCCTAATCCTAACCCTAACCCTAACGCTAACCGTAACCCTAACCCTAAACCTAACCCTAACCCAAACCCAAACCCTAACCCTAACCCTAAACCTAACCCTAACGCAAACAATAACCCTAACCCTAAACCTAACCCTAAACCAAACCCTAACCCTAACACTAACTCTAACCTAACCCTAACCCTAAACCAAACCCTAAACCAAAACCTAACCCTAACCCTAACCCTAAACCAAACCCAAACCCTAACCCTATCACTAAGCCAAACCCGCACCGTAACCCTAACCCTAAACCAAAACCTAACCCTATTCCTAACCCTAACCCTAACCCTAACCTTAACCCAAACCCTAACCCTAACCGTAACCCAAACCGTAAACCTAACCCTAACCCAAACCCTAACCATAAACCTAACCAAACCCAAACCCTAAACTTAACCCTAATCTTAACCCTAACATTAACCCTAACCCTTACCCAAACCTTCAACTTAACACTAACCCTAACTCTAACACTAACTCAAATCAAAACCTAAACCTAACCCTAAACGAAACCCTAACCCTAACCCTAACCCAAATGCTAACCCTAACCCTAACCCTAACCCAAACCCTAAACCTAACCCTAAATGTAACCCTAACCCTAACCCTAACCTTAAACCTTACCCAAACCCTAACCTTAACCCTAACTGTAACCCAAACCCTATCCCTAACCCTAACACTAATCAAACCATAACACTAAGCCTAACCTTAAACCTAAGGCTAACCCTAAACCTAACTCAAACTCAAACCCTAACCCTATCCTAACCCTACCGCAAACCTTAACCCGAACCCTAACCCCAACCCTAACTCAAACCCTAACCCTAATCCTAATTCTAAAAAGAACCCAAAACATAACCCTAACCCTAAACCTAACCCAAAACATAAACCTAACCCTAACCCTAAATCTAAACCTAAATCTAACCCTAACCTTAACCCTAAACCTAATCCTAACCCTATCCTAACCCTACCGCAAACCTTAACCCGAACCCTAACCCTAACCCTAACTCAAACCCTAACCCTAATCCTAATTCTAAAAAGAACCCAAAACATAACCCTAACCCTAAACCTAACCCAAAACATAAACCTAACCCTAACCCTAAATCTAAACCTAAATCTAACCCTAACCTTAACCCTAAACCTAATCCTAACCCTAAACCTAACCCTAACCCTAACCCTAACCCTAATCCCAACCCAATCCCTGAACCTAACCCTAACCCTAAACCCTAACAATAACCCTAATCCTAACCCTATACCTAACCGAAACAAAAACCCTAAACTTAACCCTAAACCTAATCCTAATACTAACCCTAACCCTAAAAAAAACCCTAAAACTAACACTAACCCTAACCCTAACACTAACCCAAACCCTAACTCTAACCCTTACCCAAGCCAAAACCGTAACCCTAACTCTAATACAACCATAACCCTAACCCTAAATCTAAAACTAACCCTAACACTCACCCTAACCCTAACACGAACCCTAACACTAATCCTATCCCTAACCCTAAACCTAATCCTAATCCTAACCCAAACCCTAAACCTAACACTAACCCTAACCCAAACCCAAACCCTAACTCTATCCCTAACCCAAACCCACACCTTAACTCTAACCCTAACCCAAACCCTCAAAGTAACACTAACCCTAACCCTAAACCTAACCCCTAACCCCTAACCACAAACATTAACCCAAACCCTAACCCAAACTTAACCCAAAACCAAACCCTAACCCTAACCCTATCCCTAACCGAAACCCTAACCTTAACGCTAACCCTAACCCTAACCATAACCCTAACTGTAACCCTAAACCTAACCCTATTCCTAACCCTAACCCTAACGCTAACCTTAACCCAAACCCTAAGCCTAACCCTAACTCTAAACCTAACTCTAAACCTAACCCAAACCCTAACCCTAACCCTAATACAAACTCTAAACTTAACACTAATCCTAACCGTAACACTAACCCAAATCAAAACCTAAACCTAACCCTAATCCAAACCCTAACCCTAACCCTAACCCTAAACCTAACCCTAACCTTAACCCTAATCAAACCATAACACTAACACTAAACTTAACCCTAATGCTAACGCTAAACCTTACTAAAACTCAAACCATAACGCTAACCCTAACCCTAACCCAAAACTTTACCCTAACCCTAACCCTAACCCTAACTGAAACCCTAACCCTAACCCTAATTCTAAACCGAACGCGAAACATAACCCTAACCCTAAACCTAACCCAAAACCTAAACCTAACCCTAACCCTAAACCTAAACCAAAATCTAACCCTAACCCTAACCCTAAACCTAATCCTAACCCTAAACTTAACCCTAACCCTAACCCCAACCCAATCCCTGAACCTAACCCTAACCCTAAACCCTAACAATAACCCTAACCCTAACCCTAAACCTACCCGAAACGCAAGTCCTAAACTTAACCCTAAACGTAACC
>CM069549.1:48682500-48687500 GCA_035773235.1 Eospalax fontanierii | reverse complement strand
CTAACCCTAATCCTAACCCAAACCCTAAACCTAACCCTAACAATAAACCTGACCATAACCCAAACCATAAGCCTAACCCTAACGTTAACCCTAATGCTAACTCTAAACCTAACTCAAACTCAAAACCTAACCCTAACCCTTAACCTAACATAAACCCTAACCCTAACACTCACCCTAATCCTAACAATAACCCAAACCCTAACCCTGACCCTAACCCAAACCAAAACCCTAACCCTATCCCTAACCCTAATCCTAAACATAACCCTAACCCTAACCCTAACAAAACCCTAAACCTAACACTAACCCTAACCCTAACCCTAACCCTAACCCAAACCCTAACCCCAAACCCAATCCTAACCCTAACCCTAATCGAAACCCAAACCCTAACCCTAAACCTAACCATAACCCTAACCCTAACCCTAATCCTAACCCTAACCCTAACGCTAACCGTAACCATAACCCTAAACCTAACCCTAACCCAAACCCAAACCCTAACCCTAACCCTAACTCAAACCCTAACCCTAATCCTAATTCTAACCAGAACCCAAAACATAACCCTAACCCTAAACCTAACCCAAAACGTAAACCTAACCCTAACCCTAACTCTAAACCTAACTCTAAACCTAACCCTAAACCTAACCCTAACCTTAACCCTAATCAAACCATAACACTAACACTAAACTTAACCCTAATGCTAATGCTAAACCTTACTAAAACTCAAACCATAACGCTAACCCTAACCCTAACCCAAAACTTTACCCTAACCCTAACCCTAACCCTAACTGAAACCCTAACCCTAACCCTAATTCTAAACCGAACCCGAAACATCACCCTAACCCTAAACCTAACCCAAAACATAACCTAACCCTAACCCTAAACCTAAACCAAAATCTAACCCTAACCCTAACCCTAAACCTAATCCTAACCCTAACTTTAACCCTAACCCTAACCCCAACCCAATCCCTGAACCTAACCCTAACCCTAAACCCTAACAATAACCCTAACCCTAACCCTAAACCTAACCGAAACACAAACCCTAAACTTAACCCTAAACGTAACCCTAATACTAACCCTAACCCTAACCCAAACCCTAAAACTAACACTAACCCTAACCCTAACACTAACCCAAACCCTAACCCTAACCCTTACCCAAGCCAAAACCCTAACCCTAACTCTAATACAAACCCTAACCCTAACCCTAAACCTAAAACTAACCCTAACACTATCCCTAACCCAAACCCTAAACGTAACACTAACACCAACCCTAACCCTAACTGAAACGCAAAACCTAACCCTAATCGTAACCCTAACCCTAACCCTAACCCTAACCCTAACCCTAACCCTATCCATAACCCTAACCCAAACCCAAACCCTAACACTAACCCTAACACTAATCCTATCCCTAACCCTAACCCTAACCCTAACTGAAACCCAAACACTAACCCTAACCCTAAACCAAACACAAATCCTAACCCTAAAGCTAAACGTAACCCTTAAACAAACCCAAACCCAAACCCTAACCCTAACCATAACCCTAACCCAAACCCAAACCCAAACCCTAATCCTAAACCTAAACCTAACCCTAACCCAAACCCAAACCCTAAACCTAACCCTAACTCTAACCCACACCTTAACCCTAACCCTAACCCAAATCCTAACCCTAACCCTAACCCTAACCCAAACCCTAACACTAACACTAACCCTACACCTAACCCCTAACCCCTAACCCCAAACATTAACCCAAAGTCTAAACCTAACCCTAACCCAAACCCAAACCCTAACCCTAACCCTTACTCTAACCCAAAACCTAACCCTAACTCTAACCCAAACCCAAACCCTTACCCTAAACCTAACCCTAAACCTAACCCTAGCCCTAACCCTAACCTTAAACCTAACCCAAACCCAAACCCTAAACTTAACCCTAATCATAACCCTAAACCTAACGCTAACCCTAACCCAAAACTCAACTTAACACTAACCCTAACCCTAACACTCACCCAAATCAAAACCTAACCCTAACCCTAACCCAAACCCTAAACTTAACCCTAACCCTAACCCAAACCTTAACCCTAACCCTAACCTTAACCCAAACTCTATCCCTAACCCTAACCCTAACCCTAATCAAACCATAACACTAACCCTAACCTTAAACCTAATGCTAACCCTAAACCTAACTCAAACTCAAACCCTAACCCTACCCTAACCCTAACGCAAACCTTAACCGTAACCCTAACCCTAACCCTAACTCAAACCCTAACCTTAATCCTAATTCTAACCCGAGGCCAAAACATAACCCTAACCCTAAACCTAACCCAAACCTAAACCAAACCCTAACCTAACCCTAACAAAATGCTAAACCTAACCCTAACCCTAACACAAAAAGTAAACCTATCCCTAACCCTAACCCTAAACCAAACCTTAACCCTAACCCTAATCCTAATCCTAAACCTAACGCTAACCCTAACCCAAACCCCAACCTTAACCAAAACCCTAACCTTAAAACTAACCCTAAACCTAATCCTAAACCTAATACTAACCCTAACCCTAACCCTAACCTAACCCTAACCCTAACCTTAACTCAAACCCAAACACTAACTGTAAACCTAACCCTAACCCTATCCCAAACCCTAACCTTCACCCAAACCCTTATTCTAACCCGATACCAAACCATTACCCTAACCCTAACCCTAACCCAAAACCTAAACCTAACCCTAACCCAAACCCTAAACCAAACCCTAACCCTAACCCTAACCCTATTCCTAACCCTAACCCTAACCCTAAACTTAACTCAAACAATAATTCTAACCCTAACCCTAAACCCTAACCCTAATCCAAACACAAACCCTACCCGTAACCCTAAACCTAACCCAAAACCTAACCCTAACCCTAAACCTAACCATTAACCATACCCAAACTCAAACCTTAACCCTAACCCTAACCCTAACCCAAAACTTAACCCTAACCCTAACCCTAAACTTAACTCAAACCCTAACCCTAACCCTAATTCGAACTCGATCCCAAACCATATCCCTAACCCGAAACCTAACCCAAAACCTAAAACTAACCCTAACCCTAACCCTAAACCAAACCCTAAACCTAACCCTAACCCCAACCCAAAACCTAAACCTAACCCTAACACTAAACCCTAGAAATAACCCTAACCCTAACCCTGACCCTAACCCAAATCCTAAACCTAAGACTAAAGCTAACCCTAACGCAAACCAAAACCCTAACCCTAAACCTCACCCTAACCCTAACCCTAACCCTAACCCAAACCCTAAACCTAACCCTAACCCTAAACCTGACCATAACCCAAACCATAAGCCTAACACTAACGTTAACCCTAATGCTAACTCTAAACCTAACTCAAACTCAAAACCTAAACCTAACCCTTAACCTAACACAAACCCTAACCCTAACACTAACCCTAATCCTAACAATAACCCAAACCCTAACCCTGACCCTAACCCAAACCAAAATCCTAACACTATCCCTAACCCTAATCCTAAACATAACCCTAACCCTAACAAAACCCTAAACCTAACCCTAACCCTAACCCTAACCATAACCCTAACCCAAACCCTAACCCTAAACCTAATCCTAACCCTAACCCTAATCCAAACCCAAACCCTAAACCTAACCCTAACCCTAACCCTAATCCTAACCCTAACCCTAACGCTAACCGTAACCCTAACCCTAAACCTAACCCTAACCCAAACCCAAACCCTAACCCTAACCCTAAACCTAACCCTAACGCAAACAATAACCCAAACCCTAAACCTAACCCTAAACCAAACCCTAACCCTAACACTAACTCTAACCTAACCCTAACCCTAAACCAAACCCTAAACCAAAACCTAACCCTAACCCTAACCCTAAACCAAACCCAAACCCTAACCCTATCACTAAGCCAAACCCGCACCGTAACCCTAACCCTAAACCAAAACCTAACCCTATTCCTAACCCTAACCCTAACCCTAACCTTAACCCAAACCCTAACCCTAACCGTAACCCAAACCGTAAACCTAACCCTAACCCAAACCCTAACCATAAACCTAACCAAACCCAAACCCTAAACTTAACCCTAATCTTAACCCTAACATTAACCCTAACCCTTACCCAAACCTTCAACTTAACACTAACCCTAACTCTAACACTAACTCAAATCAAAACCTAAACCTAACCCTAAACGAAACCCTAACCCTAACCCTAACCCAAATGCTAACCCTAACCCTAACCCTAACCCAAACCCTAAACCTAACCCTAAATGTAACCCTAACCCTAACCCTAACCTTAAACCTTACCCAAACCCTAACCTTAACCCTAACTGTAACCCAAACCCTATCCCTAACCCTAACACTAATCAAACCATAACACTAAGCCTAACCTTAAACCTAAGGCTAACCCTAAACCTAACTCAAACTCAAACCCTAACCCTATCCTAACCCTACCGCAAACCTTAACCCGAACCCTAACCCTAACCCTAACTCAAACCCTAACCCTAATCCTAATTCTAAAAAGAACCCAAAACATAACCCTAACCCTAAACCTAAACCAAAACATAAACCTAACCCTAACCCTAAATCTAAACCTAAATCTAACCCTAACCTTAACCCTAAACCTAATCCTAACCCTATCCTAACCCTACCGCAAACCTTAACCCGAACCCTAACCCTAACCCTAACTCAAACCCTAACCCTAATCCTAATTCTAAAAAGAACCCAAAACATAACCCTAACCCTAAACCTAACCCAAAACATAAACCTAACCCTAACCCTAAATCTAAACCTAAATCTAACCCTAACCTTAACCCTAAACCTAATCCTAACCCTAAACCTAACCCTAACCCTAACCCTAACCCTAATCCCAACCCAATCCCTGAACCTAACCCTAACCCTAAACCCTAACAATAACCCTAATCCTAACCCTATACCTAACCGAAACAAAAACCCTAAACTTAACCCTAAACCTAATCCTAATACTAACCCTAACCCTAAAAA
>CM069549.1:48665000-48677500 GCA_035773235.1 Eospalax fontanierii | reverse complement strand
AACCCTAAAACTAACACTAACCCTAACCCTAACACTAACCCAAACCCTAACCCTAACCCTTACCCAAGCCAAAACCGTAGCCCTAACTCTAATACAACCATAACCCTAACCCTAAATCTAAAACTAACCCTAACACTAACCCTAATCCTAACACGAACCCACGAACCCTAACACTAATCCTATCCCTAACCCTAAACCTAATCCTAACAATAACCCAAACCCTAACCCTGACCCTAACCCAAACCAAAACCCTAACCCTATCCCTAACCCTAATCCTAAACATAACCCTAACCCTAACCCTAACAAAACCCTAAACCTAACACTAACCCTAACCCTAACCCTAACCCTAACCCAAACCCTAACCCTAAACCTAATCCTAACCCTAACCCTAATCGAAACCCAAACCCTAACCCTAAACCTAACCATAACCCTAACCCTAACCCTAATCCTAACCCTAACCCTAACGCTAACCGTAACCATAACCCTAAACCTAACCCTAACCCAAACCCAAACCCTAACCCTAACCCTAACTCAAACCCTAACCCTAATCCTAATTCTAACCAGAACCCAAAACATAACCCTAACCCTAAACCTAACCCAAAACGTAAACCTAACCCTAACCCTAACTCTAAACCTAACTCTAAACCTAACCCTAAACCTAACCCTAACCTTTACCCTAATCAAACCATAACACTAACACTAAACTTAACCCTAATGCTAATGCTAAACCTTACTAAAACTCAAACCATAACGCTAACCCTAACCCTAACCCAAAACTTTACCCTAACCCTAACCCTAACCCTAACTGAAACCCTAACCCTAACCCTAATTCTAAACCGAACCCGAAACATCACCCGAACCCTAAACCTAACCCAAAACATAACCTAACCCTAACCCTAAACCTAAACCAAAATCTAACCCTAACCCTAACCCTAAACCTAATCCTAACCCTAACTTTAACCCTAACCCTAACCCCAACCCAATCCCTGAACCTAACCCTAACCCTAAACCCTAACAATAACCCTAACCCTAACCCTAAACCTAACCGAAACACAAACCCTAAACTTAACCCTAAACGTAACCCTAATACTAACCCTAACCCTAACCCAAACCCTAAAACTAACACTAACCCTAACCCTAACACTAACCCAAACCCTAACCCTAACCCTTACCCAAGCCAAAACCCTAACCCTAACTCTAATACAAACCCTAACCCTAACCCTAAACCTAAAACTAAACCTAACACTATCCCTAACCCAAACCCTAAACGTAACACTAACACCAACCCTAACCCTAACTGAAACGCAAAACCTAACCCTAATCGTAACCCTAACCCTAACCCTAACCCTAACCCTAACCCTAACCCTATCCATAACCCTAACCCAAACCCAAACCCTAACACTAACCCTAACACTAATCCTATCCCTAACCCTAACCCTAACCCTAACTGAAACCCAAACACTAACCCTAACCCTAAACCAAACACAAATCCTAACCCTAAAGCTAAACGTAACCCTTAAACAAACCCAAACCCAAACCCTAACCCTAACCATAACCCTAACCCAAACCCAAACCCAAACCCTAATCCTAAACCTAAACCTAACCCTAACCCAAACCCAAACCCTAAACCTAACCCTAACTCTAACCCACACCTTAACCCTAACCCTAACCCAAATCCTAACCCTAACCCTAACCCTAACCCAAACCCTAACACTAACACTGACCCTACACCTAACCCCTAACCCCTAACCCCAAACATTAACCCAAAGTCTAAACCTAACCCTAACCCAAACCCAAACCCTAACCCTAACCCTTACTCTAACCCAAAACCTAACCCTAACTCTAACCCAAACCCAAACCCTTACCCTAAACCTAACCCTAAACCTAACCCTAGCCCTAACCCTAACCTTAAACCTAACCCAAACCCAAACCCTAAACTTAACCCTAATCATAACCCTAAACCTAACGCTAACCCTAACCCAAAACTCAACTTAACACTAACCCTAACCCTAACACTCACCCAAATCAAAACCTAACCCTAACCCTAACCCAAACCCTAAACTTAACCCTAACCCTAACCCAAACCTTAACCCTAACCCTAACCTTAACCCAAACTCTATCCCTAACCCTAACCCTAACCCTAATCAAACCATAACACTAACCCTAACCTTAAACCTAATGCTAACCCTAAACCTAACTCAAACTCAAACCCTAACCCTACCCTAACCCTAACGCAAACCTTAACCGTAACCCTAACCCTAACCCTAACTCAAACCCTAACCTTAATCCTAATTCTAACCCGAGGCCAAAACATAACCCTAACCCTAAACCTAGGCCAAACCTAAACCAAACACTAACCTAACCCTAACAAAAAGCTAAACCCAACCCTAACCCTAACACAAAAAGTAAACCTATCCGTAACCCTAACCCTAAACCAAACCTTAACCCTAACCCTAATCCTAATCCTAAACCTAACGCTAACCCTAACCCAAACCCTAACCTTAACCAAAACCCTAACCTTAAAACTAACCCTAAACCTAATCCTAAACCTAATACTAACCCTAACCCTAACCCTAACCTACCCCTAACCCTAACCTTAACACAAACCCAACCACTAACTGTAAACCTAACCCTAACCCTATCCCAAACCCTAACCTTAACCCTAACCCTAATTCTAACCCGATACCAAACCATTACCCTAACCCTAACCCTAACCCAAAACCTAAACCTAACCCTAACCCAAACCCTAAACCAAACCCTAACCCTAACCCTAACCCTATTCCTAACCCTAACCCTAACCCTAAACTTAACTCAAACAATAATTCTAACCCTAACCCTAAACCCTAACCCTAATCCAAACACAAACCCTACCCGTAACCCTAAACCTAACCCAAAACCTAACCCTAACCCTAAACCTAACCATTAACCATACCCAAACTCAAACCTTAACCCTAACCCTAACCCTAACCCAAAACTTAACCCTAACCCTAACCCTAAACTTAACTCAAACCCTAACCCTAACCCTAATTCGAACTCGATCCCAAACCATATCCCTAACCCGAAACCTAACCCAAAACCTAAAACTAACCCTAACCCTAACCCTAAACCAAACCCTAAACCTAACCCTAACCCCAACCCAAAACCTAAACCTAACCCTAACACTAAACCCTAGAAATAACCCTAACCCTAACCCTGACCCTAACCCAAATCCTAAACCTAAGACTAAAGCTAACCCTAACGCAAACCAAAACCCTAACCCTAAACCTCACCCTAACCCTAACCCTAACCCTAACCCAAACCCTAAACCTAACCCTAACCCTAAACCTGACCATAACCCAAACCATAAGCCTAACACTAACGTTAACCCTAATGCTAACTCTAAACCTAACTCAAACTCAAAACCTAAACCTAACCCTTAACCTAACACAAACCCTAACCCTAACACTAACCCTAATCCTAACAATAACCCAAACCCTAACCCTGACCCTAACCCAAACCAAAATCCTAACACTATCCCTAACCCTAATCCTAAACATAACCCTAACCCTAACAAAACCCTAAACCTAACCCTAACCCTAACCCTAACCATAACCCTAACCCAAACCCTAACCCTAAACCTAATCCTAACC
Source organism: Eospalax fontanierii (assembly GCA_035773235.1). Lineage (NCBI taxonomy): Eukaryota > Metazoa > Chordata > Mammalia > Rodentia > Spalacidae > Eospalax > Eospalax fontanierii. The sequence goes on along the minus strand of CM069549.1, from coordinate 48,673,871 downwards.
CTAACCCTAATCCAAACCCAAACCCTAAACCTAACCCTAACCCTAACCCTAATCCTAACCCTAACCCTAACGCTAACCGTAACCCTAACCCTAAACCTAACCCTAACCCAAACCCAAACCCTAACCCTAACCCTAAACCTAACCCTAACGCAAACAATAACCCAAACCCTAAACCTAACCCTAAACCAAACCCTAACCCTAACACTAACTCTAACCTAACCCTAACCCTAAACCAAACCCTAAACCAAAACCTAACCCTAACCCTAACCCTAAACCAAACCCAAACCCTAACCCTATCACTAAGCCAAACCCGCACCGTAACCCTAACCCTAAACCAAAACCTAACCCTATTCCTAACCCTAACCCTAACCCTAACCTTAACCCAAACCCTAACCCTAACCGTAACCCAAACCGTAAACCTAACCCTAACCCAAACCCTAACCATAAACCTAACCAAACCCAAACCCTAAACTTAACCCTAATCTTAACCCTAACATTAACCCTAACCCTTACCCAAACCTTCAACTTAACACTAACCCTAACTCTAACACTAACTCAAATCAAAACCTAAACCTAACCCTAAACGAAACCCTAACCCTAACCCTAACCCAAATGCTAACCCTAACCCTAACCCTAACCCAAACCCTAAACCTAACCCTAAATGTAACCCTAACCCTAACCCTAACCTTAAACCTTACCCAAACCCTAACCTTAACCCTAACTGTAACCCAAACCCTATCCCTAACCCTAACACTAATCAAACCATAACACTAAGCCTAACCTTAAACCTAAGGCTAACCCTAAACCTAACTCAAACTCAAACCCTAACCCTATCCTAACCCTACCGTAAACCTTAACCCGCACCCTAACCCTAACCCTAACTCAAACCCTAACCCTAATCCTAATTCTAAAAAGAACCCAAAACATAACCCTAACCCTAAACCTAACCCAAAACATAAACCTAACCCTAACCCTAAATCTAAACCTAAATCTAACCCTAACCTTAACCCTAAACGTAATCCTAACCCTAACCCTAACCCTAACCCTAACCCTAACCCTAATCCCAACCCAATCCCTGAACCTAACCCTAACCCTAAACCCTAACAATAACCCTAATCCTAACCCTATACCTAACCGAAACAAAAACCCTAAACTTAACCCTAAACCTAATCCTAATACTAACCCTAACCCTAAAAAAAACCCTAAAACTAACACTAACCCTAACCCTAACACTAACCCAAACCCTAACTCTAACCCTTACCCAAGCCAAAACCGTAACCCTAACTCTAATACAACCATAACCCTAACCCTAAATCTAAAACTAACCCTAACACTAACCCTAACCCTAACACGAACCCTAACACTAATCCTATCCCTAACCCTAAACCTAATCCTAATCCTAACCCAAACCCTAAACCTAACACTAACCCTAACCCAAACCCAAACCCTAACTCTATCCCTAACCCAAACCCACACCTTAACTCTAACCCTAACCCAAACCCTCAACGTAACACTAACCCTAACCCTAAACCTAACCCCTAACCCCTAACCACAAACATTAACCCAAACCCTAACCCAAACTTAACCCAAAACCAAACCCTAACCCTAACCCTATCCCTAACCGAAACCCTAACCTTAACGCTAACCCTAACCCTAACCATAACCCTAACTGTAACCCTAAACCTAACCCTATTCCTAACCCTAACCCTAACGCTAACCTTAACCCAAACCCTAAGCCTAACCCTAACTCTAAACCTAACTCTAAACCTAACCCAAACCCTAACCCTAACCCTAATACAAACTCTAAACTTAACACTAATCCTAACCGTAACACTAACCCAAATCAAAACCTAAACCTAACCCTAATCCAAACCCTAACCCTAACCCTAACCCTAAACCTAACCCTAACCTTAACCCTAATCAAACCATAACACTAACACTAAACTTAACCCTAATGCTAACGCTAAACCTTACTAAAACTCAAACCATAACGCTAAACCTAACCCTAACCCAAAACTTTACCCTAACCCTAACCCTAACCCTAACTGAAACCCTAACCCTAACCCTAATTCTAAACCGAACGCGAAACATAACCCTAACCCTAAACCTAACCCAAAACCTAAACCTAACCCTAACCCTAAACCTAAACCAAAATCTAACCCTAACCCTAACCCTAAACCTAATCCTAGCCCTAAACTTAACCCTAACCCTAACCCCAACCCAATCCCTGAACCTAACCCTAACCCTAAACCCTAACAATAACCCTAACCCTAACCCTAAACCTACCCGAAACACAAACCCTAAACTTAACCCTAAACGTAACCCTAATACTAACCCTAACCCTAACCCAAACCCTAAAACTAACACTAACCCTAACCCTAACACTAAGCCAAACCCTAACCCTAACCCTTAACCAAGCCAAAACCCTAACCCTAACTCTAATACAAACCCTAACCCTAACCCTAAACCTAAAACTAACCCTAACACTATCCCTAACCCAAACCCTAAAACTAACACTAACACTAACCCTAACCCTAACTGAAACCCAAACCCTAAACCTAACCCTAATGGTAACCCTAACCCTAACCCTAACCCTATCCATAACCCTAAACCATACACAAACCCTAACACTAACCCTAACACTAATCCTATCCCTAACTCTAACCCTAACCCTAACTGAAACCCAAACCCAAACCCTAACCCTAACCTAAACCCAAATCCTTACCCTAAAGCTAAACCTAACCCTTAAACAAACCCAAACCCAAACCCTAACCCTAACCATAACCCTAACCCAAACCCAAACCCAAACCCTAATCCTAAACCTAAACCTAACCCTAACCCAAACCCAAACCGTAAACGTAACCCTAACACTAACGCACACCTTAACCCTACCCCTAACCCAACCCCTAACCATAACCCAAACCCTAACACTAACACTAACCCTACACCTAACCCCTAACCCCTAACACCAAACATTAACCCAAAGCCTAAACCTAACCCTAACCCAAACCCAAACCCTAACCCTAACCTTACTCTTACCCACAACCTAACCCCAACTCTAACCCTAACCCAAACCCTTACCCTAAACCTAACCCTAAACCTAACCCTAGCCCTAACCCTAACCTTAAACCTAACTCAAACCCAAACCCTAAACTTAACCCTAATCGTAACCCTAAACCTAACGCTAACCCTAACCCAAAACTCAACTTAACACTAACCCTAACCCTAACACTAACCCAAATCAAAACCTAACCCTAACCCTAATCCTAACCCTAACCCTAACCCTAACCCTAACCCTAACCCTAACCTTTACCCAAACTTTAAACTTAACACTAACCCTAACTCTAACACTAACTCAAATCAAAACCTAAACCTAACCCTAAACGAAACCCTAACCCTAACCCTAACGCTAACCCTAACCCTAACCCTAACCCAAACCCTAACCCTAACCCTAAACTTAACCCTAACCCTAATCCTAACCCTAACCCTAAACCTTACCCAAACTCTAACCCTAACCCTAACTGTAACCCAAACCCTATCCCTAACCCTAACCCTAACCCTAATCAAACCATAACACTAACCCTAATCTTAAACCCAATGCTAACCCTAAACCTAACTCAAACTCAAACCCTAACCCTACCATAACCCTACCGCAAACCTTAACCCGAACCCTAACCCTAACCCTAACTCAATCCCTAACCCTAATCCTAATTCTAACCAGAACCCAAAACATAACCCTAACCGTAAACCTAACCCAAAACGTAAACCTAACCCTAACCCTAAACCTAAACCTAAATCTAACCCTAACCATAACCCTAAACCTAATCCTAACCCTAACCCTAACCCTAACCATAACCCCAACCCAATCCCTGAACCAAACCCTAACCCTAAACCCTAACAATAACCCTAATCCTAACCCTAAACCTAACCGAAACAAAAACCCTAAACTTAACCCTAAACGTAATCCTAATACTAACCCTAACCCTAACAAAAACCCTAAAACTAACACTAACCCTAACCCTAACACTAACCCAAACCCTAACCCTAACCCTTACCCAACCCAAAACCCTAACCCTAACTCTAATACAACCCTAACCCTAAACCTAAATCTAAAACTAACCCTAACACTAACCCTAACCCTAACACGAACCCAAACACTAATCCTATCCCTAACCCTAAACCTAATCCTAACCCTAACCCAAACCCTAAACCTAACACTAACCCTAACCCAAACCCAAACCCTAACTCTATCCCTAACCCAAACTCACACCTTAACTCTAACCCTAACCCAAACCCTCAACGTAACCCTAACCCTAACCCTAAACCTAACCCCTAACCCCTAACCAGAAACATTAACCCAAACCCTAACCCTAACCCTAACCCAAAACCAAACCCTAACCATAACCCTATCCCTAACCGAAACCCTAACCTTAACGCTAACCCTAACCCTAACCATAACCCTAACTGTAACCCTAAACCTAACCCTATTCCTAACCCTAACCCTAACGCTAACCTTAACCCAAACCCTAACCCTAACCCTAACTCTAAACCTAACTCTAAACCTAACCCAAACCCTAACCCTAACCCTAATACAAACTCTAAACCTAACACTAATTCTAACCGTAACACTAACCCAAATCAAAACCTAAACCTAACCCTAATCCAAACCCTAACCCTAACCCTAACCCTAACCTTAACCCTAATCAAACCATAACACTAACACTAAACTTAACCCTAATGCTAACGCTAAACCTTACTAAAACTCAAACCATAACGCTAACCCTAACCCTAACCCAAAACTTTACCCTAACCCTAACCCTAACCCTAACTGAAACCCTAACCCTAACCCTAATTCTAAACCGAACCCGAAACATAACCCTAACCCTAAACCTAACCCAAAACCTAAACCTAACCCTAACCCTAAACCTAAACCAAAATCTAACCCTAACCCTAACCCTAAACCTAATCCTAACCCTAACCTTAACCCTAACCCTAACCCCAACCCAATCCCTGAACCTAACCCTAACCCTAAACCCTAACCCTAACCCTAAACCTAACCGAAACACAAACCCTAAACTTAACCCTAACCCTAACCCTAACCCTATCCATAACCCTAACCGAAACCCAAACCCTAACACTAACCCTAACACTAATCCTATCCCTAAACCTAACCCTAACCCTAACTGAAAACCAAACCCTAACCCTAACCCTAACCCAAACCCAAATCAAAACCCTAAAGCTAAACCTAACCCTTAAACAAACCCAAACCCAAACCCTAAACATAACCCTAACCCAAACCCAAACCCAAACCCTAATCCTAAACCTAAACCTAACCCTAACCCAAACCCAAACCCTAAACCTAACTCTAACTCTAACCCACACCTTAACCCTAACCCTAACCCTAACCCTAACCCTACACCTAACCCCTAACCCCTAACCCCAAACATTAACCCAAAGCCTAAACCTAACCCTAACCCAAACCCAAAACCTAACCCTAACCCTTACTCTAACCCAAAACCTAACCCTAACTCTAACCCTAACCCAAACTCTTACCCTAAACCTAACCCTAAACCTAACCCTAGCCCTAACTCTAACCTTAAACCTAACCCAAACCCAAACCCTAAACTTAACCCTAATCATAACCCTAAACCTAACGCTAACCCTAACCCAAAACTCAACTTAACACTAACCCTAACCCTAACACTAAGCCAAATCAAAACCTAACCCTTACCCTAACCCAAACCCTAACCTTAACCCTAAATCTAACCCTAACCCTAACCAAAACCCTAACGCTAACCCTAACCCTAAGCCAAACACTAAGCCTAACCCTAACCCAAACTATAAGCCTAACCCTAACCTTAAACCTAATGCTAACCCTAAACCTAACTCAAACTCAAGACCTAACCCTAACTCTAACCCTAACCCTAACCCTAACCCAAACCTTAACCTAACCCTAACCCTAACCCTAACCCTAACACTAACCCAAAGGAAAACCCTACACCTAACTCTAATCCTAACCCTAACAATAACCCAAATCCTAACCCTAACCCTAACCCTAAACCTAACACTATCCCAAACCGTAACCCTAACCCTAACCCAAACCAAAACCCTAAACCTAACTCTAATCCTAACCCTAACCCTAACCCTAATCCTAACCCTAACGCTAACCCTAACCCAAACCCTAAGCCTAACACCAACCCTAACCCTAACACTAATCCAAACCCTAACCCTAACCCTAACCCAAATCAAAACCCTAAACCTAACTCTAATCCTAACCCTAACCCTAACCCTAATCCTAACCCTAACCCTAACCCTAACCCTAACCCTAACCCTAACCCAAACCCTAACCCTAACCCAAAACCTAAAACTAACCCTAATCTTAACCCTAATCGTAACCCTAATCCTAACCCTAACCCTAACCCTAATCCTAACCCTAACGCTAACCCTAACCCAAACCCTAAGCCTAACACCAACCCTAACCCTAACACTAATCCAAACCCTAACCCTAACCCAAACCCAATCCCTAACCCTAACCCTAACCCTAACCCAAACCCTAACCCTCACCCTAAACCTAACCCTAACTCAAACCCTAACCCTTACCCAAAGCCTAACCCAAACCCTAACCCTAAAATTAACCCTAACCTTAATCCTAACACTAACCCTAACCCAAAAACTAAACCTAACCCTAACCCAAAACCTAACCTTAACCCTAACCCTATCCCTAACCCTAACCCTAACCCAAAACCAAACCCTAACCATAACCCTATCCCTAACCCAAACCCTACCCCTAACGCTAAGGCTAACGCTAACCCTAACCCTAACCCTAACCTTAACCCTAACCCTAACCTTAACCCTAACCCTATGCCTAACCCTAACCCTAACCCTAACCCTAACACTAAACCTAACCCAAACCCAAAACCTAAACTTAACCCTAATGGTAACCCTAACCCTAACCCTAACCCTAACCATAACCATAACAATAACCCTAACCCTAAACCTAACCCAAACCCTAACCATAACCCTAACCCTAACTATAACACTAACCCTAACACTAACCCTAATCAAAACATAACACTAACCCTACACTAACCCTAACACTAACCCAAACCCAAACCCTAACCCTAAACCTAAACCTAACCATTAACCAAACCCAAACTCAAACCTTAACCCTAACCCTAACCCTAACCCAAAACTTAACCCTAACCCTAACCCTAACCCTAACTCAAACCCTAATCCTAACCCTAATTCGAACTCGAACACAAACCATATCCCTAACCCTAAACCTAACCCAAAACCTAAACCTAACCCTAACCCTAACCCTAAACCAAACCCTAACCCTAACCCTAACCCCAACCCAAACCCTAAACCTAACCCTAACACTAAACCCTAACAATAACCCTAACCCTAACCCTAAACCTAACCAAAACCCAAACCCTAAAATTAACCCTAAACGTAACCCAAATAGTAACCCTAACCCTAACCCAAATCCTAAACCTAAGACTAAAGCTAACCCTAACGCAAACCAAAACCCTAAACCTAAACCTAACCCTAACCCTAACCCTAACTCTGACCATAACCCAAACCAAAAGCCTAACCCTAATGTTAACCCTAACAATAACCCTAACCCTAACCCTAAACCTAACCAAAACCCAAACCCTAAACTTAACCCTAAACGTAACCCAAATACTAACCCTAACCCTAACCCAAATCGTAAACCTAAGACTAAAGCTAACCCTAACGCAAACCAAAACCCTAACCCTAACCCTAACCCTAACCCTAACCCTAACCCTAACCCTAACACTAACCCTAATACTACCACTAACCCTAACCCAAACCCTAAAACTAACACTAACCCTAACCCTAACACTAACCCAAACCCTAACCCCAACCCTTACCCAAGCCAAAACCCTAACCCTAACTCTAATACAAACCCTAACCCTAACCCTAAACCTAAAACTAACCCTAACACTATCCCTAACCCAAACCCTAACCCTAACACTAACACTAACCCTAACCCTAACCGAAACCCAAACCCTAAACCTAACCCTAAGCGTAACCCTAACCCGAACCCTAACCCTATCCATAACCCTAACCCAAACCCAAACCCTAACACTAGCCCTAACACTAATCCTGTCCCTAACCCTAACCCTAACCCTAACTGAACCCCAAACCCTAACCCTAACCCTAACCCAAAACCAAATCCTAACCCTAAACCTAAACCTAACCCTTAAACAAACCCAAACCCAAAACCTAACCCTAACCATAACCCTAACTCAAACCCAAACCCAAACCCTAATCCTAAACCTAAACCTAACCCTAACCCAAACCCAAACCCAAAACCTAACCCTAACTCTAACCCACACAGTAACCCTAACCCTAACCCAAACCCTAACCCTAACCCTAACTCTAACCCAAACCCTAACACTAACATTAACCCTACACCTAACCCCTAACCCCTAACCCCAAACATTAACCCAAAGCCTAAACCTAACCCTAACCCTAACGCTAAACCTTACTCTAACCCAAAATCTAACCCTAACTGTAACCCTAACCCAAAACCTTACCCTAACCCTAACCCTAAACCTAACCCTAGCCCTAACCCTAACCCTAACCCTAACCCTAAACCTAACCCTAGCCCTAACTCTAACCTTAAACCTAACCCAAACCCAAACCCTAAACTTAACCCTAATCGTAACCCTAGCCCTAACGCTAACCCTAACCCAAAACTCAAATTAACACTAACCCTAACCCTAACACTAACCCAAATCAAAACCTAAACCTAACCCTAACCCAAACCCTAAACTTAAGCCTAAATCTAACCCTAACCCTAACCAAAACCCTAACCCTAACTCTAACCCTAAGCCAAACACT